>CM038680.1:302277524-302500702 GCA_021605205.1 Aegilops longissima
CCGGCTGGGGGTCCGGATGATCCGGGACGGGGTCCGGATGATCCGGCTTCAGGTGGGAGCTTTGGGTGCCTTCGGGGTGAGTTAGCCGGATCGTCCGGGTCGGGGTCCGGATCGTCCGGGCCGCCGTCTGGTTCGTCCGGCCATCCTGGGCCTTGGTGCTTTTCCTCTCCGTCTTCATGCATGTCTTCCGCTTCCGGTTCTCCTTGCTTCCTAGCTTCTTCACGGTTAACTCCTTGGCACCTGAGTATGCATAGCGTTTCCATTTGAGGTAGTAACCATGTCTCATGTGAATCGAAAGGGAATTGTGAGAGGAGTGATGTCACCTCGGTTTCAAGAGCTCTTGCACGTGCTCGAGTCATAGGTCCAAGTGGTGTTGTAGGGGATGTAGATGCGTCCATGGGGATGATCATGGGATGCTCCGCATCATCTTGCCTCGATCCACTTGGTGAATTTGTCCATTGCCACCAGCAAGTGCGTCATGCCGCCTCGAGCGGTTTTGAAGGGTCCCACCATGTCGAGTCCCTAGACCGCGAAGGGCCAGGCGATCGGTATGGTGCGGAGTGCTGACGCTGGCTGGTGGCTGCGTTTGCTGAAGCGCTGGCATCCCTCACACTTGAGGACGACTGACTCGGCATCTTGGAGGGCCGTGGGCCAGTAGAAACCGTGGCGGAACGCCTTGGCCACCAAGGATCGCGATGCGGCGTGGTGCCCGCACTCGCCCTGATGTATGTCGAGGAGGATGTCGATGCCCCGTTCCTGCTCGATTCAGTGCTGGAACACGCTGATGGAGCTGCGCTTGACGAGCTCGTTGTTGATGATGATGTAGGCGGACGCCCGGCGCTGCACTTGCCGAGCTTCGGTCTCGTCCATGGGGAGAACCCCGTTCTCCAAAAATTCTGATATTGGGAGGGCCCAAGATGGAGCCGTAACCACGGCGAAGACGGCCACCAGGGTGGGTTCTGAGTCGGCAGCCCCCGAGCCGGGTTGAGCAGCCCCCGGGTCGGGGATGGCGACGGCCGGGTCCGGGACGATGGTGGCCGGGTCGAGCTGAGCAGCCCCTGGGCCGGGTTCAGCAATCCCCGGGCCGGGTTGAGGTGCGGCCGGGTCGTCTGGAACATGGATGGACTCGAAGTCCAGCGATGGCTTGACGGACGGCTTGCGCAGGTGCTCGAGGGAGACGCCGGACGGGATGGCTTGTCGTGACGAGGCGATCTTGGCAAGTGTGTTGGCTACTTCGTTCTCCGCGCGCGGGACGTGGAGGAACTCGCAGCCCTCGAAGGATCCGGACACCTACTGGACGAGGAAGCGGTAGCTTGCCATGTTGGAGTCGCGGGCATCCCATTCGCCGGAGCACTGCTGCACCACCAGGTCTGGGTCGCCGTAGCACAAGATGTGTCGGATGCTGAGTTCCTTGGCAAGCCGGAGGCCGTGCACAAGGGCTTCGTACTCGGCGATGTTGTTGGAGGTGGCGAAGTGGATCTGGAGCGTGTAGCGGAGCCGGTCGCCCTTCGGGGACGACAGTATGATGCTGGCCCCCAAGCCGAGTCACATCTTGGACCCGTCGAAGTGCATGCGCCAATGCGTCGAGTCGGGAGGCGGCGGCAAGTACTGGGTCTCGGTCCAATCGATGAGGAATTCGCCGTGGCTTAAGACTTGATCATGAGCGGGCTCGAGAGGATGGTGTGGCGGCTAGCTGGATCGCCCACTTGGCAACCCGCCGAGGCATCCCGACACCGATGATTTCTCCGATAGGCGCCGTGCGACCACGGTGACAACGTGTTTTGGAAATATGCTTCAGCTTCTTGGCGGTGAAGTACACGCCGTAACACATCTTCTGGTAGTGCGGGTAGTTCTGCTTGGAGATGGAGAGCACCTCGCTCAGATAGTAGACTGGGCGCTGGACGGCTTGGATCTTTCCCTTCTCTGGTGTCTCGACCACCAGCACCGTGCTGACCGCCCGCAAGGTCGCGACTATGTAGAGCAACAACGGCTCCTTGTCGGTCGGCGCGGCCAGGACTGGTGCGGTGGAGAGCATGCGCTTGAGGTCTTGGAAGGCCTCGTCTGCCTTGCTGTTCCATTCGAATGGGCTCGTCTTCTTCATCAGCTGGTACAAGGGTAGCGTCCTCTCGCCTAGCCGGCTTAGAAACGGGCTGACCGAGGCCAAGCATCTGGTGAACTTCTGGACATCGCGCAGCTGAGCCGGCTTGCGCATGCGCTCGATGGCCTTGATCTTTTCTGGCTTCGCCTCAATGCCGCGTTCCGAGACGAGGAAGCCGAGTAGCTTGCCGGCCGGGACGCCGAAGACGCATTTTTCCGGGTTAAGCTTGACCTTGTATTCGTGGATGTTGGCGAATGTTTCCTTCAAATCGTCGAGAAGCGTGAGGTGCTGCTTGGTATTCACCATGATGTCGTCCATGTATACGTGGATATTGCCGCCGAGTTGCGGCAGCAGGCATTTCTGCATGCAGCGCTGGAAGGTGGCGCCCGCGTTCTTCAAGCCGAACGACATGGTGATGTAGCAATACGCCCCAAAGGGCGTGATGAAGGACGTCTTCAGGGCATCGGCCGGGTCCAGCTTGATGTGGTGGTAGCCGGAGTAAGCGTCTAGGAAGGACATGAGCTCACACCCTGCGGTCGAGTCGATGACTTGGTCGATCCGCGGGAGGGCGAACGGATCCTTGGGACGGGCCTTGTTGAGGCTGATGTAGTCGATACACATGCGCCAGGTCTTGTTCTTCTTCAGGACGAGGACTGGATTGGCCAGCCACTCGGGGTGAAACACTTCCATTAGGAAGCTGTCCGCCAAAAGCTTGGCGACCTCTTCACCAATGGTTCTTCTCTTCTCTTTGTAAAATCGTCGTAGGGGTTGACGGACAGGCTTGGCGTCCTTGCAGACGTGAAGTTTGTGCTCGGCGTACTTCCTCGGGATACCCGGCATGTCCTTGGGGGTCCATGCGAAGATATCCCGATTCTCACGGAGGAAGTCGACGAGCTCGCCTTCCTATTTGCTGTCGAGGCGGGCGCCTATGACAACGCATTTGCTGCAGCTCGGGTCTTCTGGGTTGAGCTTCACTTTCTTGGTCTCCTTGGAGGGCTTGAAGGTGGCCTCATCGGCCGGGTCCGGGGTCGGGATCGACGCGGCGGAGGCCTCGCCTGCAAGGGCGATGATCCGGTCGAGTTGGCGTAGCTCCTCGGCAATGACCAGCGACTCGGCCAACTTGGCGCCGCCTGGGCGCACCTGTGGACTTCTTTGTAAGCACCGGTGATGGTGATGAGGCCCTTGGGACCCGCATCTTCATCTTCGTGCACGCGAGTGGGGAACCGCCATGAACTTGGCGGCGCTGGCTGGCTCAAAGAACGCGGATACGCTGGACAGGTCCACCACCTCGAACCAAATCGGTTCGCGCCGGAAGTGGCTGCTGTCACCGAACAGGACATCTAGCCGGACCCGGCCAATGGGGGAGAAGGAGAGGCCGGGCACGATGCCGTGGAAAATCGTTCGGGTCGGCTCCAGGTCCTCGGCCTTGAGGCCGAGCTTGGTCATCGTGTCGCGGTAGAGGATGTTGATGCTGCTGCCGCCGTTGATGAGGACTCGGGAGAACTTGCATGTGCGTCGCGCGACGATGGTGGGGTTGAGGACGAGGGCGTAACCACCTGGACTCGGCATGACTGCTGGGTGATCCTCCCGGGTCCAGGTGATCGGGTGATCCGACCAATGCATGAACTCCGGCTTGGCCGAGATGACGGTGTTCACCTCCTGCCGAAGGAGGCGCTCGCTGCGCTTGTCGTCGCCGAGGCTGGTGAAGACGACGTAGGCCGCGTTCTGGTCCGGGTAGGCAACGTCGCGCATCGCGTCGCCAGCTGGTGGCGGCGGTGGAGGCGGAGGCGGTTGTCCCACGCCTGGAGCCGGAGCCGGAGGGGGCGGGACGTCGCCCCTCATGATGCGCTTGGTGATGGCGCACTGCCAAAGCGTGTGCGTGGAGGGTCTTGCGCCGCTGTGGTGCTTGCAGGGGGCGTCGAGCATCTACTCGAAGCTCATGGAGGGTTGCCATGCTGTCTTGCCGGTTTGCCGGCGCTTCGCCGCCGGGTCCACCGCGGGCTCGGTGGCCGCGACGAGCCGGTTGTCATGACGCAGCGCCGGCTGGTCGGCCTTGCGCTTGTTGTTCTGGTGATGCTGCTGCCGACTACTTTCACCGGCTGGCTTCGGATGGGGAACCGGCTTCGCCTTGCCGGCTTCATCCAGCGCCACCTGGATCTTCATGGCGGAGTCGGCGTTGGCATACTTGTCCGCCGTCACCATGAGCGCGACCATGGTGGCCGGCTCGGAGCGTAAGAGCTTCTGCTTGAGGAGAGTGCCGCCTCGCACGGCCGACGGGCATCGATCGCTCGACTTCATGGACGCCCTCCCAGCTGTTCCGGAGCTTGGTCCAGCGTGCGAGGTACTCGCGACCGGTCTCCGTAGGCCCTTGCACGCACATGGCGACCTGGATAGGGCGGCCAGCTCGCTTGTAGGTCCCCGTGAAGTTGCGGACGAAGGCTTCCTCGAAGTCCACCCACGTGTTGATGCTGCCCATCGGCAAGCTGTTCAACCACGTGCGGACCGACCCTTGGAGCATGAGCAGTGCGTAGCGCACGGCGAGACGACTATTGGCACCGGTGATGCCGATGGCCGTGGTGTAGTCGGTGAGCCAGTCTTCTGGCTTCACCGTCCCGTTATACTTGGGGGTATCGCCAGGGAGCATGAATCCTTTGGGGAAGGGCTCCTCGCGGATGCGCGGGCCGAAGCACGCCGGCCTGATAGCGCCGCTCTCCTCCACCTCCAGGGAGCGAGCGAGCTGATCGAGGCGGTGGCGAAGGCCGCGTCGCCGATGGCGCGGGCCGAAGTCGACGGCGACCAGGCCACGGGGCCGGGTCGGTTGAGCGGACGCCGCCATGCTGGCCGTGTCCGGCTGGATCTCTAGGACGGGCTCGTCGCCCAATCCGCCGGCGGCTGTAGCGGCCGGGTCATGCCGAGTCCGGGCTTGGCCGGAGTGCGCCTCGCCGGGTGGCGAGGAAGCGGTGTGCGGAAGTTCGCCGGGCCCGCCAAGGCGGGCGGAGCCGAACCCCGCCGGCTTGGCGAGCTGGTTGAGGCGGTCCTGCTGGGTGTTGGCGGCGTGGAGGAGTTCGCGCATCCTCCCGATGCGCTTTGTCAGCTCCTCACCCGCGAGCTGGCCCAGGCCGGCTGCGGCTGCCTGGGCAGCGCGCATGTTCTTCGTTGGGGTCTCGTAGACGGTTGGAACGGCGCCGAGGGCCCGGTCGATCGCTCCTCCCCGGGCACGCACATCGGCGACCCGGCTTGGCTCGGCCGTGGCGGGCCGGAATCTGTAGGCGGCACCGCGCTCCAGCTGAGCGGCGTCCAGGCGACGCTGAGTGGCGGCGAGCGTCTCGGACAGGTCCAGCATCTGCTGGCGCCTTTCCTCGAGCTGGGTTCGGGCCTCAGCGATGTTGGTGGCGTCGACGCCGGTGCCGATGGGGATGCGGAGGCTCTGCATCACGGCGCGCAACGGATCGGACGGCTCGATCCGATCTGCTGTGGCCCTGGCTTCGGCAGCCTTCCTCGTCTTGCTCGACGAGGAGGAGGCGCCGTCGTCGGTGACGAAGACCTCCACATGGACGTCCATTGCCCCAGCGGAAACGCCGCCGCCGAGGGAGAGGGGAGAGTCGGAGTAGCTGAGCACCTCGCTGGGGTACTCGTCGGCCGCGAACGCATCGGAGATGTGCAGCGTGGCGAAGGAGGCGGCAAGCGCGCCGACGACATCGTCCGCCAGCGCGACGGACTCGTCGGTGTAGGAGAAGGGCCCCGTCTGAAGCATGCTCCCGGCCAGCTCCTCGATCTGCCCCACGGTGGGCGCCAACTGTCGTGGTGGGCGCACGACAGATGCCAAGGGATGGCTAAAGAGAGGAGGAGGCTCAAGGGCGCTGGTGGACTCCAGAGGCGAGGTTGGCATGAGCGGGCGCGGGACGTCGGACATACCTGTGTTCGGGCTCTCCGAGAGATAATACCCCTAGTCCGCCGAGTGTAGTTGGATGATCGATAGTACAACTGCCCTAGAGTCTGTATGGAGGAGGAAGGAAGTTGGCCGAGGCTTGGGCTGCTCCTTCTCTCCGGTGTTGCTGCTTTTGTGGCTAGTCCTATGCTTACTTGCTTTTCTCTCGTATGTGTTTTTCTTGCCCTCTCGCCGCTCCCCGTATGATCGTGGGCCCCGGGATTTTATAGTCCAATCCCGGGGTACAATGGTAATGTTACGAGTCAATGGGTCTCAGATTGTCGGTGTCGGGGACCCGGCTGGGTCCCGCCGAGGGCTTGTGGTTCACGGGTTCCCTAGGTGCAGCCCCGCATGCCTAGGGGGCTAAAGCGCCGCCTTGTCGATCGTCGTATGCGTGGCCGAGTCAAGTCGCGTCTGATGCTCTCCGTCAGTTGCCACTTCTTTGTCATCGGCGGTGAAGGCGGGGCATCAGAGCCACGCCGCCCTGGTCGTGGTAGGTGAGGGGCACTGTTACCACGCTCCCGCCGACCGGAGGCATGGGCGGGCTTCGCCGCCTCGGTCATCCTTGATTGAAGTCTCGTCCCCATCATACGGCCTGGATGGGATGGGAGTTGACCCGCGGCTGGATTGCGTAGCACACCACGGGTGGCGCTGGCTTGTTGAGGAGGCTTTGGTCGTGCCGGGTTCGGCTGTCTTGCGCTAGTTGTTGGGGCCGAGTCGACGTGTCTTGCCGGGTCGGCTAGTCTGGCCGGCTTGCGGGGCTCGACCGACCCGGCCAAGCGCATGCCGGTATTGAGGGGCGGTGCCAGCCCCGTTGTTTTTTGAAGAGGATCCGGGTTCCGTTGCCTGCCCGGGGTCCATCCCCCTGACAACCGTCTTATGCAGCTAGTCACGGGAGGACATACGGCTGTGTCGGTTAACGGGCAGATCAATAACTTTTTTGCTAATGGTAGGGGCCTTAGACAAGGAGACCCGGCTTCCCCCCTCCTCTTCAATTTTTTCGCGGATGCCCTCTCTCATATCCTGTCTCGGGCAGCTCTTGTCGGCCACATCACTCCTGTCAGCTCTCACCTCATCCCCAATGGCATCACTCATCTTCAATACGCGGACGACACCATTATTATGGTTGAGCTTAACGAGGCTAGTATTACTCATTTGAAATTCCTGCTTCTATGCTTTGAAGCTCTTTCAGGCCTGAAAATCAATTTTTCAAAGAGCGAAGTCATTGTCACCGGGGTTACCGATTCCGAGGCTCAGAGAGTCGCGCATCTCCTAAATTGTTCTCTTGGGTCCTTTCCTTTTTAATATATGGGCCTTCTGATCTCCCCCCATAAGTTATTGGCTAAGGATTTTGCTCCGGCTGTCACCAAGGTGGGGAATAGGGTTTTATCGTTGAGAGGACGTTATAATACCCAGGCTGGCAAGTTTTCCCTCACCAATGCTTGTTTGTCTTCTCTACCAATGTTCTTAATGGGCTTCTATCTTCTATCCGGAGGGATACACGCGGGCTTTGACAAGCACAGGGGCGCCTTTTACTGGAACTCTTTCGGCAATAAGCGAAAATACAGGATGGTGAAATGGAAATTAATTTGTAGGCCTAAGAACATGGGGGGCTTAGGGATCATTAATACGGCGGTTATGAACAAGTGCCTCATGTTAAAGTGGTGGTGGAAAATCATGTTCCTCGAGGAGCGCCCCCTCTGGCTAAATACTTCCCGGTCTCGAGCCCCATGTTTTCTTCTTCTTTGGGTGGCTCCCAATTCTGGCTTCAGCTCGTTAAAGTTCGTCCGATTTTTAAGTCGTTGGTCAAGTTTGTAGTTAGGAATGGTAAGTCTACCCGTTTCTAGTTAGATTGGTGGGTTGGGGACTCCACTCTCGCGGTGGCCTTTCCGGCTTTATTCTCTTATTGTTCTGACTCGGAGATCTCTATATTTGAGCTCTCGGTAAATAACTGGGACCTAGCGCTCCGTTGATCCCTTTCTCCTGCAGAGTTGGAAGACTGGCAATGTCTTACTGCCTGCTTCCCTGTGCTCTCGGATGAAGAAGACACGGTTGTCTGGCCTCACTCTTCTTCTGGTCGGTTTTCGGTTAAGTCTGCTTACGCTAAGCTTATTTCCGGCTCTCATACGCTGAAATTCAAGAATATTTGGAAGGCTTATGTCCCTCCTAAGATCAAAATTTTCATGTGGCAAGCTTCGTGGGAAGCTTCCTGCGGCTAATCAAATTCGTAAAATGAACGGCCCGGGCTCTGATAGATGTGTCTTATGTGGGGCCATTGAAAACACCGAGCATATCGTCTTTCATTGCTCTTTGGCCAAATTTCTTTGGAGCTGCTTCGACATTGGCTTCACGTTAATTGAAACCCCTCGTCATTTGAGGACTTGCGGCGCTGTGCCTCTGCTTTATCTGGGCTGACTAAAAGGGTGTTCTGGGTTGGTTGGGCAGCGATCTGTTGGTCGCTGTGGACTACTAGAAACAAGTTTACTATTGAGCATATCTTTCCGGCTAACCCTGTGAGCTGCCTATTTAAAGCTCATGTCTTCTTGCAGCAGTGGAGATTATTGACTAAGGAGGTGGATCTCGAGGCTTTTGATGATATGTTATCTAAGATGCGGTCTACGGCTTCCTCCCTGCTGCGGCGATCCCGAATGATGACTTAGTCTCCTGCCCCTTTTGGTTTCGATGTTGGCCTGCGTGCCATGATTGGCTAGGTAGCCATGTATTTGTACTTGTTAGTGGTTGCTATGATACTTTGTTGGTCTGTTGCTTCTGGTGTGACTCTGCCTGGTGGCTTTATTTATAAAGTCGGGCGTATGCCTTTTCTCTAAAAAAAAGGCTGGAAGGTACTCCTGCTTCTCCTTGTACTACTTGTTGTTGTCCCACAAGAGGAGAAAAGATGGAGAAGATGCAGATGGGGACCAGATGTTTAATCGACGGTGGCATGTGAGAGACCTTAGCGCCCATGGTGGCTGGCCGGTCTTCTCCAGCAATCCGCCGAATCCTATGGGCAAAGGGCGGCCCCTTCTATTTTGTCCCCGCTATGATGCCACAGGGGAGGCAGTGCAGCTTCTGTGCGAAGTCCATGGCGCGCAGCTGCGGAGGGCTCGTCGGTCCAAGTGGTTTCGTCCTCGGCACCGGCGAGCTTGGTTTTGCATGGAGGCTGTTTCAGACCCAATTGTGTTCTTTGTCTCATGGGGTCCTTCTTTCAATTATCAGGGACCAGTGTGTATTTTCTGTTTCTCTCCGGGTCATATTGTAAGATGCTCTGTATCACCACTTTGTTATTAATGTAGCATCTCGGGCCTTCAAGGAATGCCCCTCTGTTACAAAAAAAAAAAAAAGCTATAACGGCCATGCTTCATACACTGCACAGATGTCACTTTATATAAGAGCTCCCATGTACAGATACACCATAAATCAAATAACAAGATAGGGAGAGGAAAGTCATTTTTGACTCCTGAGCACCAGTGATCCTGGTGTTTTAAAAAGTTCAAGAAAAAAATATTTACAAGCTTCAAAAAAGCAAGATTATTCTCAATGATGTATCCCACAAACATGTAAAAATTTAATTTCAAATACCTTGTATTTTGAGCTACACAAAAATGACAAAGTCGGTACATTTCAAAATGTGCATTTTCACTATACTAGGATCTGTAAATTTGTCATTTTTATGTAGCTCAAAAAACATATTTCAAATTAAAATTTTACACGTTTGTGGGATACATCATCAAGAAGAACCATGATATTTTTCAGATTTTTTAAAAAACTTTTACATCGCATATTTGAAAGAAGAAAAAAAACTAAACCGTCAGGATCACTGGTGCTCGGGAGCAAGAAATCTCTACTCGGGAGGTACATGTTACACTGGCAAGCTGAAGGCTGCAACTTAAGTTAACAGAAGTTACACACACAAAAAAATCATAGTCCTATACTCTTATATGTGAACAAGCAATTGTTAGTTAACTCTGTAGCTGGAGTGTGGCGTTTCTGCTCCCGAGCTTACCTGCACCCGCCTTGACGAAAAAAAAACAAAATAAATACTAAAAGAATTAAAAAATTCCAAATTTTTTTGTGTGCTATATAAGTTTATGCATAAGGTGCGCTCCAAGTATCAACTCATTTGAAGATCTGAGCAGTTCTCAGATAAAAGACAAATTCAGGTTTTTATAAAAGTTTACTGTTCACACATTGTTCTGACCTGATTTTTTTTCTGAGCTGCTCAAATGTCCAAATAAGTTTAAATTCGGAGCGAACCTCACACATAAAATTGTCTATCACACAAAAAAATATTTTTTTAGTATTCATTTTGAATTTTTTTTCTGACCGGATGCGGATGAGTCTGGACACCGAATTGGGTTTTCGCTGTAGCTGTCCTTTGTGCACGTATCGAATGCTCATATATTGTACTGCCGTACTACTTTTTTCTTTGTATACATTGTACTCTCTCCGTTCCTAAATATTTGTCTTTCTAGACATTTCAAATGACTACCACATACAAATGTATGTAGACATATTTTAAAGTGTAGATTCACTCATTTTGCTCTGTATGTAGTCACTTGTTAAAATGTCTAAAAAGACAAATATTTAGAAACGGAGGGAGTAGCTTATATCTTCATCGATTTTGGCAGAGGCTCTTCACGTTCACTATGATGAGAGGGATCCAAATTCGGCCACCAAGCGGATAGAGAGATGGACCATAAGAGCATCTCTAGTGACTTGTCTAAATTTGGTAGTCTATATCTTCACATACATAATGGTGTAAAAAAATTTCATTTTAGACAACCTCAGTTTTTCAGTGGATTGTCTAAATTTGGTAGTTTATATTTCCAACGACTACATTTTAGACGTGGCGCGGGTGTCCTTCTCGTCTCCAACAGCTCCGGATTGGCACGGGAGAGAGCTCACGAGGAGCAGCTCTCGTTTGGACATCCTCGCTCGGTAGTCCAAATATAGACAATGTGTAGCTAGTTTGATGGATGTCTAAAATTTAGACCACGCCATACACCAGCCGCTGGAGACGTTTTTTGGCCTCTGGTGGTCTATATCTGGTTTAGACTATGGGATACACTAGTCACTAGAGATGCTCTAAGTCGTGTCTGGAAATCCATCCACCAAGCAAAGGAAACTTCTGTCCCTGATGCCAGAGCCGCAGACAAGCAATGGAAACAGAGTTTTGGAAATCAAAACTCATTGCTCAGAAAAGTTCTGCAATGTCAGCCGAGCCTCCTCAAACAAAAATACTTGCAAACTGAAAAAACAAGACAGAGCGATTTCTCAAAGAAAAAAAAAAACAAGACAGAGCCCAAGGAAATTATGCCAATTCGGTACCTGAATTTATCTCAACTTGAAGGTTAAACGTAGACATTGGAAGGTAACTAATTCCATGGCCGAAGCCTCAGAGATATCTAGCCACGTCAGATGGTGAAACAGGACCGGTTAACTAATCAGCCGGAACCATATGATTGGGTGGTGAGGCAGCACATAATCAGCCAGACAAATACTATCTGAATTAATGACCAATCAGTCCAGGATATCCACATTCTTAAATGCAGAAGGAAATCTTTGTCTTGCCTCTGGTTGACATATGTTAGCACTTAGCACAGAAACAAGGGCAGGACAAACAGACAATAACAGCAACCACTAATTAATCACTGTCACTGCCGCCATTGCTACTGGCAGCTAAAATGCTCAATCTTTGTCGTCTCTCTAGTTGACCTTTGCATATGGCAACAAGAACAGGGCCGGCGCGTGTGTGCGGGCACAAAGAGTACTGTTGAAACTGAGCTAAAATCCAAGAACAGCAAAGTACTACAAGTTTCAGTTGAGGCAGGGTCAGTGGTGTGTGCAGTTCAGTTGTCCCCCTTCAGATAGAATCTATTGGATTGGATGAAGCTTCTATGTACCGTTCACATGAGTATGTTATAATCTGTATGTTGTCACAGGTTAGGATCAATTGTGTTTCTTCAGATTTTGTTATCAAGGGCTTGACTTTGTCAAAGTGCAGTGACCATGCACTTGAGGGCACACGCGCACTCTGCTACCTCCACCACGACTGCGCGTCCAGGATCATCCACCGGGACGTCAGGTCGAATAACATCCTCCTCGACTCCGCCTTCGGACATGCACTCGAGGGCAAGCCTACGTCGCCGACTCCGGCCTCGCCAAATTCCACAGAAACTGGCACTCCTGCCAATTTGGTGCCTGAAATTATCTCAACTTGAAGGTTAAACGTAGACTTTGGAAGGTAGCAACAATCCAGTCCTGCTACTGAGATCCTGACTATCCAGAGGTAGAATGTGAGAAACCAAAACAGATTGACAGTAAGTTCCAGTTTATCCCATTATTAAATTTTCATTTTCCACTATTAAATTTTCATGATCAATCGAGCATCCACTTGAAATAAATATAGCCAGCATAACGAATAGGGAAACCGATATACCATGCTCTATTCAATTGATCTGTTGTTCACTGCAAAAGGGGTATATGCACAGAAAACTACACCATTTATCTGCTACATGCTAGCTTGCTTAAGTCTTGCTTAGACCGGTGCACTCAATGATGAATCGTTGCAGTCCTAAATTTGGTTCATCAACTACAAGTACTAAACTATAAAAATAGACAACGGGATTATCTGCAAAGGGGAGTTACCTTCCTAAGAAGTCTCTTCAGAAGTAGGGGATTTATAACTACCAGCTAGTTGTAGAGAGAACCCATATTTCAGAATGAATCTACACATGGGAGCTCGCCATATATCTGACCTTGTTTATGAAAACACAGAGATCAATCACTAAATGAAATTGAAAAGGAAAATCTGCAGAGAGAGAGAGAGCATTGACACATTCATGATGATCGGAATTCGGCCAAGAAAAAAAAGGAGGACGGATCAACAACTTAGCTTCACGCCACACCGTTCGCTCAAAATTTATCTACTGGCAAAATGTAGGATTGACATTTTCATAGTAAGAAACATCGTTTCCAGCAAATCACTACTTCAGGTTCACTTAAACTTATAAATTAACCTAGTAAGATCCACCTCACTCATACTATCACCTACAAAACAGCCCTTATATGGAATTAACAGCTGAAATGTGCAATTTCAGTTAATATGTTGATTAGTGTGAATAATAAGAGAGTAAATATTCTTAGAAAATAGAAATAAAGGGAAGCATGAACCTGTGGTCTGGCGTGATATTAATTTAGTTTTACTTTAAAAAATAATTAATACCATGAACTGACATGTGAGAAATCATCATTCACAGGCATGCTTCATGCAAAGGTCCCACTGTACTATTGTACATAATCTCCTCCATTAACAGAACAAGCATATAAAGAAACTGAACTACGCTGCAAAAAGGCAGAGGGGGGCTCAGATTTCACAGATTGAACCGACATAGTTGATCTGTGCAACTAAACTACCTGAGCAATGCATGAATCAGCTAAAAACCAAAGTTGATGAATAGTTAGCCAACTGGTTACTCAATGGGAGCGATTACAATTATCAAAGATAATCATTAAAAACCTATCAAAGGGAACACTAGTTGTACAACAATGGGCAGTTACGGTTTTATTCATATCACAAAAATGACCACAAACAATTGACCGTTACATGTTTATAAGTAGCATCTTACCATTCATGCAACATGAGAAAATTAGCTTGGCCTAGTTAATAATAATTAGTGCACACAAATTATCACATTAAGGCCTCATGTGAAATATCTCCTTTACAATGGGGAAAGAAAAAAAATCACAGTTTATGTGTACTCATATTCTATCAAATAAGCATCGGGTAACTTGAGCCCTTCAAAGGAGAAAAAACATCACAATTAAAAGAACCATCTGCAAGACACACTGTTGGGCATTTATCATTTCTTCTATAAGATAGCAAAGGGGATGGTTCCGCTCCCACCTCCTAGCTCCCCTCCCACCCTCTTAGCCCCGCCTAGCCCCTCCCCTGCCCCGCCTAGCCCCGCCTCCAAGCCCCCCCACCCTCCCCGCCGAGCCCCTCCGGTCATGGAGACCCCTGGTGCTGACCCTGTCGACCGCCGGACGACCCTCTCCGGTGAGCGCGTGTCCTCCGGTGACCGCTGGCTCAGCTCGGGGAGCGAGTCTTCGGCGCGCCCGTACAGGGACGTCACCCGCACCCCGCCATCCACCACCGCTGGCCGCCAACTGCCGCGCTCCTGGGCGCGCCGCGCCGCCAGCTCGCGTGCCCGCCAGGAACTGCCTTGGCCCTCGCTCGGAAGTCCACCGCATCTCTGGTGGCGCAGTGCTCGATGCCGATGGTTTCCAGCAGCCATGGCGCAGGAATCGCCACCGCCGCCCGTGCCAGGACGACACCCCCAGCACTCCGCCCCCGTAGCCCGTCCCCAGAGGAGATTGCCGGGCTGTGCTTTCGGTGCCTCGACCACCGCCATCGGGTGGGGGACTGCACCAACGACGTCCGGTGCAGGCGCCCATGAGTCCTGCGACTGCGACAACAGGCGCCATGGTGACGTGCGGCCGCCCCGCGACACTCCGGGCAGCGCCTACCAGCCTCCGGCGCCCCCTGCGCGTCCTCGTGCCGCTACCCCACAGCCACCACCCGCGCTACCCCCGCTGGCCACTCCTTGCCCGCCGCGCCTTGACGGGCCCATGCGGGTCATCATGGTGCAATTTGTGGAGATGGAGCAGGCTGAGCTGGTCCTTGCCCGCGCGATGGTGGCCTCCATCACCGGCATCAGGCCACGGGTGACCACGGACGAGGTGGCCGAGCTGCTCTATAGCTCCCTCGAGCTCTCTGAGGGTGACTTCACCGTCCACGAGCACCACCCCGAGGACTTCCTCATCCTCTTCTCCTCTCTGGAAACCAAGCATCATCTCAACGGCGAACACTTCATCAGCTCGACGCGCTTCGCGCGTGCAAGCTCACCCACGCGGGCGCCAGCGAGTTCGAATTCCGCGTTGAGCTTGAGCTCCGCGGCATTCCCGCCCAAGCCTGACAGCTCTTCACCGCCGAGCACATCCTCGGGGAGAGCTGCTGGATAGAGAGGTTGCACCCCTGCACACGCTCCCGTGCTAACTTGGTTGTCTTCCGTCTGTCCGGCCGCGTGCACTACCCCGCCGACATCCGCTGCGCCGCCATCCTGGAAATTGTGGAGCTGCTTCCCTCGTGTGTGCCCTCGGAGGCGCCGACTGTCAGGACACTCACGTTTCCCATCTCTATCGTGCTCACACGGGTTGACCCGCTCAGGGCACCCCCTCCCAGAGCCCAGGCAAATGACGATCCCGGCAAAGATGGTGCCGGCAATGGCCGTGACCAACGCCAGGGCCCCGGTCCTGGGCGGGCGGGCCGCTGCGGCCGCAAGCGCCGGCGGACTGACGAGGCGCCGGGCGGCCGGGCCGACGGCATGGCCGTCGACTCGCTTGCCTGGCAAGCCGGTTGCTGCACCGGGCGGGCCGATGGGACGAACATGGCGGTCTCTTGGCCCTGCCTAGCTGCGGCGGCACCACCCGTTCAACCCACGAGGCGGGGCATGCTGTCCTGGCCGGGTCAGCAGGGGCCCGCACGATCTCGTCATCGCGCCAAAAGAAACAAAAGAGGAAAAAGAAGGGGGCTGCAAAAGCGGGCTTTGGTTGTGGACCGGGCGCAAACGGCTATCGCGACCGCAGACGACGGCAGGACGGTTGCGCCGAGGCCAGCTGGCGAGCTCCCACTGGTCGCTGGCGTGCTGGAAGCCTCTGGAGTTTGTGGACCGATCTCGCCGGGCCCACTCCTCCTGCGGCTGATCCAACGCCTTGTCGGGATCTTGCCATCCTGAGCAAGGTCCCAGACTCGCAGCCTGAAGCGCCAGAATCGCCTGCCGCCTTGTCAAGGCAAAGCGGTGTCTCGCCCACTCCTGCTGCTCGGGCGGGCCCAGGAACCCTTGCTAACCGGTCGTCGCGGCCCCACGCTCACACCGGGGTGGATTCGGCGGGGCGGAACGCTCTCGTTGCCACCTCTCCCGCCAACGCGCCCTGGTCCCCTTCGGCTGCTGATGGGCCGCCTGCATCTGGGCCTATTCCTCCACCACCGCCGGCCTCTGCAGCCACTGTTGGGCCTCCCGCGGCTGGGCCCCTCGAGGCTGAGCCTCAGAGCCCCATCACCATCCTGCAGCGGCCTCAAACCCAATCCACTACGCCTGCACCCAACGATGATCACTGTGCGCCTGCCTCTGGTCCTCGTTCACCTGCTTCTGGACGGTTTGCCTCGCCGCCAATCACCATGCAGCGATCGCGCAGTCATGCCACCACGCAACAGTCATGGACACTCGGCAAGTTCCTGGCCGCGGCCACGAAGCAAATCAGCGCGTCGCTGCCGACACCTCGGAAGCGGCCACATCGCCCCCTTAACTTCCCCCCACGGCGCGGCCGTTCCGCGGCGGCCGATAGGCCTGCGGCGGCGCCGCCCACTGCTGAGCGAAGGGCCCACATGCAGATTCTGCGCACCTTGGGGATTGTAGGCACCAATCAAAAGATCACCCCCATCAAGATGAAGGCCTACAACGAAATATTCGCGGCGCCAATTCCATTGTCTGTGCTCAAGGCCATCGCTGCCCTGGTTGATCGTGAGATCCCAGCGTGCTTCACCCCCTCGGCGCGCGATGTTGTTGCTTGCGAAAGCTACGCTTGCCGGTCCGTCCATCGTCGACCACTTGTCCATGGATCACGGCCTTAAGATCGTGGTTTGGAATGTTCGTGGACTTAATTCGCGCGCTAGGCGCAGTGCCATCCGCTCGCTGCTGTGTACTACCGGCGCTTCCATTATATGCCTGCAAGAAACTAAGATGGCATTGATCTACTCACCCATTGTGCTAGACATCCTTGGGTCCGAATTTGACGACTACACCTACCTCCCGGCCGACGGCACACGAGGTGGCATCCTCCTCGCCTGGAAGAGCAGGGCTGCCACGATTTCGAACCCCCTGCGCACCCAGAACGCGCTCATAGTCAGGGTGTCCGCGGCCACTGGGACGCCGTGGTGGACGACGGTCTACAGGCCTCAAGATGATGCCGACAAAATCCTATTCCTGTAGGAATTGCGTGACATACGTGCTGCATGTCCCGACCCATGGATGCTATGTGGGGATTTCAATCTCATCTACCGAGTCGAGGACAAAAACAACAGTGGTCTGAATCGCCGCATGATGGGTAGATTTCGCCGTGCCATCAACGACCTCGCCTTGAAGGAGATATACGTCAAGACGCCGCTTCATTTGGTCGAACAAGCAATCGCCGCCTACACTGGTGCACCTCGACCGCATTCGCTGCACGTTCAATTGGGAAGACGCACACGACGAGTGCCATCTTCGCTGCCTTGCTTCGGTTGTGTCGGACCACTGTCCGCTGCTGTTGGACTGCTCCCCCATGCCGACGGCCCACAAGCGCTTCCACTTTGAGGACTATTGGCTGCGGCTGGACGGCTTCCACGAAACCGGCGCTGCGGCTTGGGGCTCGGTGCACGACCGCGACCCCTTTCAACGACTGGTCAAACGCCTTCAAGCCACGACCCGCCGCCTCACGAGTTGGAGCGCCAAGTCCACAGGCATTAACGTGGACAAGCTTGCCATCTCCTGCAAGCTGATATCGCGCTTCAACAAGGCCCTTGAGGATCGCATGCTCTCGCCCCCGGAGAATTGGTTGCGCAAGCAGCTCAAGCTCGCCTACTTTGGCATGGCATCCATGGAGCGCACAATCGCTAGACAACGAGCCCACATATCAACCCTCAAGGACGGCGACGCTAGCACTAGCTTCTTCCACCGGCAATGCTCTTACCACCGGCAGAAGAACCGCGTGCATAGCCTCACCGTGGACGGGCATGTGCTCACAGATCATGAGGAGATGGCCTGCGCGGCATTTTCGCACGTCGACGGCTTGCTGGACACTGTCATGGCCCAGGATCACACCCTGGACCTTTCCTAGCTCATTGCTCCCGGCGACCTAGCATGCCTAGAAGTGCCCTTCAATCCGGAGGAGATTTGGGAGGCGGTCAAGCGCATGCTGGCGCGCAAGGCGCCCGGGCCAGACGACTTTACCGCGGAATTCTTGCACGCTTGCTGGAGCATTATCAGGCAGGACATCCTGGATGTTTTCAAGTTGCTCTACACGTTGCACGGGCGCGGGTTCAGCAAGCTTAACCAAGCTTTGCTAACCTTGCTGCCCAAACGAGCAGACGCCCACAAGCTTGGCAACTACCGCCCCATTTGCCTGATTCACATTGTGGCCAAGATCTTCGCGAAGGTCCTATCTTTACGCCTTGCCCCCAAGCTCGACACCCTTATCAGCCGCAACCAGAACACGTTCATCGCCGGACGTAGCCTCCACGACAACTTCATTCTAGTCTGACAATCTCTCAAGCTGCTGCATCAACTTGGCGCGCCCAGAATCATGCTCAAGCTCGACCTCACATGCGCCTTCGACTCCATCTCCTGGTCCTTCCTCTTCGAGGTTCTGCGCCAGTATGGGTTCGGCGACCGTTTCAAGGAATGGATGGCCATCCTCCTGTCCATGGCCAGTACTTGTGTCATGCTCAACGGAGTCCTCAACCCCCCGATCTGGCACCGCCGCGGACTGCGGCAAGGCGACTCCACCTCCCTGCAGCTCTTCGTGCTGGTGATGGACACGCTTGGACGGCTGTTGCGTCGCGCCCTCCACGCCAGCATCCTGCAGCAGCTCCACCCCCGTCCGCCATCCCGACAATTTCTCTCTATACCAACGACGTGATGCTCTTTTGCCATGCCACGACTGATGAGGTCTCCCCGGTCAAGGGCATCCTGGGCGTGTTTGGCATGGCTTCCGGACTCCATGTGAACTACACCAAGAGCTCTACCACGGTCCTTCATGACGACGATTCTAGTGCGGGCCTGATTGAGCTATTAGGGTGCCCCGCGGTGGACCTGCCGGTCACCTACCTCGGCATCCCGCTCACTACCCGCCGTCCCTCTGCAGCCCAACTGCAGCCTCTCGTCGACGCGGTGGTTGGGCGTTTCCCAACCTCCCAACCTAGAAGGCATGGTTGATGAACAAGGCCGGACGGCTAGCGCTCGTCAAGTCCATACTCAATGCGATTCCAATACACCAGCTGCTCGCGCTCGCGCCCCCAAAGAAAACCCTCAAGCAACTCGAGAAGATTCAGTGTGGTTTCCTTTGGGTCGGTCGCGCCAACGCCCATGGCGGTCACTATCACATGAACTAGCGCCGGGTTTGCCGCCCGAGCGATTATGGTGGCCTAGGTGTTCGCGATCTCGAGCGCACTGGGCTCGCGCTCCGGCTTTGATGGCTCTGGCTTGTGCGCACGGACACTTATCGCGCATGGTGGGGCTCGACCTGCAATTCACCCCAGAGGAGCGCGCGCTTTACGATTCCACGACCATGACCATCGGGGACGGCACGACCACTCTCTTCTAGGAGGACCGTTGGCTCAGGGGCCAGTCCGTCCACGAGCTAGCGCCCATGCTCTGTCAGTGCATCCCAAGAACCGCCGGAAATCGAGAACGGTGGCGGAAGGCATCACCGGCAACAGTTGGGCGCGCGACATTCACGGCGTCCTTGGCATCCATCAGATTGAGCAGTACCTGAGGTTATGGCACTTAGTGCAGCATGCCGCGTTGTCCAACAAGCCGGACAAGCTTCTCTGGAGTTGGACCGCCAACGACGTATACACTACACAGTCCTGCTACGAGGCCACCTTCCATGGATCGACAGTCTGCCACTCTTGGAAGCTCACGTGGAAGAGTTGGGCGCCACCGAAAGTGAAATTCTTCCATTGGCTCGCAGACCAAGACTGATGTTGGACCGCGAAGCGACTTGCACGCCGTGGCTTGCACCACCACCTGTGGTGCCTTCTCAGCGAGCAAGAACCGGAGAAAATCCGGCATTTGCTGCTCACGTGCCCTTTCGCTAGGCAAACATGGCACGAGATCCTCACTTGGCTGCGCTTGCCGGCACCGGCGCCGGACCACGACGCCTCGCTCAGGAAAATACCCCGTTTCATACACGATCCGACCGACGGTAAACAGTCGCAACGGTGTCCCTCGAATGTCGCCTCCGGAAAACCGTTGCCCCTCGGGGGCAACGTCATCGCTGTCCCGGTCCCCTGTACGTCTCAAGCTCGACCTACAATTCACCCCAGAGGAGCACGCGCTTTACGATTCCACGACCATGACCATCGGGGACGGCACGACCACTCTCTTCTAGGAGGACCGTTGGCTTAGGGGCCAGTCCGTCCACGAGCTAGCGCCCATGCTCTGTCAGTGCATCCCAAGAACCGCCGGAAATCGAGAACGGTGGCGGAAGGCATCACCGGCAACAGTTGGGCGCGCGACATTCACGGCGTCCTTGGCCTCCATCAGATTGAGCAGTACCTGAGGTTATGGCACTTAGTGCAGCATGCCGCGTTGTCCAACAAGCCGGACAAGCTTCTCTGGAGTTGGACCGCCAACGACGTATACACTACACAGTCCTGCTACGAGGCCACCTTCCATGGATCGACAGTCTGCCACTCTTGGAAGCTCACGTGGAAGAGTTGGGCGCCACCGAAAGTGAAATTCTTCCATTGGCTCGCAGACCAAGACTGATGTTGGACCGCGAAGCGACTTGCACGCCGTGGCTTGCACCACCACCTATGGTGCCTTCTCAGCGAGCAAGAACCGGAGACGATCCGGCATTTGCTGCTCACGTGCCCTTTCGCTAGGCAAACATGGCACGAGATCCTCACTTGGTTGCGCTTGCCGGCACCGGCGCCGGACCACGACGCCTCGCTCATGGACTGGTGGCTGCGCGCGAAGGAATCCACACCGCCAGCGCTCCGTGAGGCGCTGAAATCTACTGCGCTCTTGGTGCCATGGATGATCTGTAAGCATAGGAATGCGTGTGTTTTTGACCATGTGAACCCATCGCTCAATGAGCTTGTTGACGGGATCAAGGACGAGGCCAGATGCTAGGCAAAGGCTGGGGCTCAAGGGCTCAGGGTCGTTTTGCCATCATCTTTGGGATGTCCACTGATCTCCCTGTAGGTGTGTAACTTTTGCCTCCTAGGAGGATGTAACTTCCCCTATCTTTCCAATGCAATGAAACGCCAAGCTTTTGCGTTTTCTTGAAAAAAAATAAGATAGCAAAGGCCAATGAATCTCTGAAGTAGGTAGATAATAGATGGACACTGAAATTAAATCCTAGTACATTTGCATGATTAAATTATCAAATCGACAAAATCTTGTAATGAACAGAATGGCTTCACCGACTTTCCACAAACAATACAAATAGAAAACCTGAAAGAAATCTCTCCTTGCAAGCAGAAGAAATACAACCAAAGAGTGTAGAAGAATGCACACATGACACCATCATGTCCTGGAATATACAATGGGCAGGGGTAAAGCAACTGCAGGTTGCCGTGGAGTGGAGGAGGCTAATGCACAGGACTTGACATTTAAGTTGTTGTGGAGGAGCTTAAACTATATGTAAGTTGCCAGAATGCCAAAATTATTGCAACCATGTGAAAGACCACTAAGAAGTAAGATCCCGCTATACTAAGTATTTTAATCAGCAAAGGGTTAAGCTAGGGCATTTGACATAGTACCAAGGGTTTTCAATTTATAGATATGCCTGATGCTTCAGAAGCAATAATCAACTATAAATAGTTCGTGAACTCACGCTAGTAAGAAAGCAAGTAACAATAGTAGCTTTAGGCCTTTAGTCACGCGCAAACAGTTTGCAGTTAACACTACTGATTTTCTACCAGGAAATTGCTTCACAAAACATGATAAATTGATGATAGGAGGCTGGAATTTTTTCCTTCAGAAACAGGAACAGTGACTTTTCTCCATGTGGTACATGGAAATGATTAAAACAAATAGAAATGAGAACAGAAGTAGTGAGTGTCCATTATTTTCAGTTAATTAGAGCAGGTGTCATTTCAGATCAGTTATAAGGATAATGTCCACATTTGGTCTGCAGAATTAGATAAGTACAGTTAGCAACACCTATAGAAACCACAGCAAGTTATAAGGTATAGAAGAAATAATCATTACTTCCAAGGGTCAAAGGGTCCACAAAAAAAACACGCTGATGGGAGACGTACACTGCATAATATAAGGCTGGTTGTAATGGTAGTATCATAGCTAGTATCATGCATGCCAACTAGGCAATTTTGATGAGGTGTCATAGCATTAAAGGAAGAAAGAGAGGGTGTAGTATCATATCATAATACCGTATCATATTAAATGCTATACTACTTTGTGTCATGCATGGCAATAAATAAAGTACTACATGCTACTAATATATGATACTATGCATTAGGGAGGTAGTATCATACACTAATATCATATGCATGATACTAGTATATGATACTCCCATTATAACCAGCCTAACTCTCCGAGGCAGTCATTCCACCGAAGATAGTGCGCACGAAAAAAAGGCATGACATGCAGCATGCCGCTTAGCTGACAGGCGGACCTAGGAAATGGGAAAACCACTTGGACGGATGGCTCGCTATATCCAAGGAGCTTAGTGTTTTGATAAAGCCTGGAGATCATGGCAGACATAAGCATCTCCTACAAGGACAACTACACAAGCGCAATTCGACGACCAAACAGCTAAATGACCTGTCAGATAGAATGCAAAATCAAGTGGCTTCTACCTGAATCAACCACACAGCAAGACAAGCAGGCGAACATAACAAGCCTAACCAACTGGACAACGGCACACACAATCAGCTAGGAAGAAAGAACTCAAAATTTCTACCCGTAGCATCTCCACACCAGAATAAGGCAGGCGACCCGAGGTGGTGTGAAGACTGAAGAGGGCTCCCGCCTCCCGGTCGTGGCCGGAGACGGGGTTGAGGATGACGGTGGCGAGGTCGGATACCACGTGCGCCGACTTGCTGCCGAGCGACAGCAGGTACCCCATCTCCGCGACACGCGCGCTGCCCGGAGCCTACCGGCCAGGCGACGAGGTCACCACAGACAGGCTCTTCCGGCTGCTGGTCGGGGCGGCGGCGCTCGTCCGGTGGAGGCCGGCAGGGCCGGCGGCCGAGAGAGCAGGACCCGGGCCCCGCGCCGCCCCCACCAGCCGCTCCCAGTTCTCCGCCACCCGCTCCGGGTCCCCGCCGCCTCGCAGACGACGCCATCGCCACGCCGCTGCCCTAGAGGCGGGGAGGGGGAGATGGATTTGGGGTTCCCGCCCTGGTGACGTCATCTAACGTTCGGCCGACGCGTGTGCTAAACCCCACGGTGCAACACCATGGACATTTTGAAACCAAAAAAAAAAAAACAGTGCACGCAGAGAAACCATGGATCCGAAGCTTATAATTTCCAAAAAGATAAAAAAAAAGAGCACCACTGTTCATCACTCCAATTCACGATTGACTAAAATTCTGAAACAAAAAGGAACGAGTAGTATTAACACCATTTTCTACCGCTTCACTCCAATTCTGTATGAAACAAAAGGAAAAAAAAGTATTAACAGCTAATGCTCATCGATTCACTTCGATTCGCTCTAGACCTCTCAAACCACCAAAACTTGACGGCGCTCCCCTCATGTAACTATCTTCTGGCCGCCCTGCATTTTTCTTTTGAATTTTTCCCGCCCCGCTCGCCTGCCTTGCATTTTCAACAGCGTCAGTACGCAATACGCCATGAAATTGAAAAACGTTTGGTTGTGCTCACGCCTCACCTAGCACGATAGGCTGCAAGCCTCCCTGGGCTCGTTGACCGGCTCAATGCAGAGGTCACGGCGGCAGAGAGGCCTCCCGTCCGGCAAAGGGACGTCGTCAGGATCACGCGGTCGTAGCGCCAGGAGCAGGCTACCATCTACTGCGTGTACATTACGCTGTAATTTGATATCGGTTTTTTTTTTTCGAAACGGAGGCATAAGCTTTGCCTCATCCATTAATTAAGAAGGAGAATAGAGTTTGTTTGTTACACCACACATATTACATGAGGTCCATTACTCTCCCGGCATTATGCTACCCAATTTGTGTGTACCCGCAGTAACCCAAAGTCTAGCTTCTCTTTTGATGGTGTCGAAGATGACCGGCGCAGGTGTTGACTTGTGCCTGAATATACGAGCTTTTCTCTCATTCCAAATGGTCCACCCAACTAGCATAGTGAGGGATGCCATGGCCTTTCTATTGGGGATGTTGTTTCCAGACATGTTTCTCCACCAAAGCGAGAGAGAGTGCAAATTGTCCCAAGTTGACATGTCAATCATATAGAGACCAAGCAAATTTTTGATGAGGTTTCAAATCCTAAGGGTGAAGCGACCCTTGTAGAAAAGATGGGCTCCATTTTTTTGCACACGCTGGCAAAGCGGACACAGTCCACAATTTTGCCAACTCCTCCTAGCGAGTCTGTCAGCCGTCCAAATCCTATTACGGGTTGCAAGCCAAGCAAAGAATTTCACCTTCGACGGAGCCCAAGCGCCTCAAATGTAGCAGTGGAAGGTGGTGCCCATAGATTCAATGAATTGTGCGTGATAAGCCGATGCCGACGAAGATATCGGTTAGAACAACAAAATAGCGATGCGAATCAAAGCGATGCGTATTTCGACATTTACCATTACATGAGGCCGCCCTGGTAGCTGCTCCTCCGGTACGAATAATCTTCCGTCCTGTCGGACGATACGCAGCACGTTCCCAGCAGCAACACCCGGACCGTGGCGCTCATCATGATCATTGCAGTGATCAGACGAGAAAGCCAGAAGACAGGTAGGGCAGAACCTGTTCTTCGAGCTCACCTGTCCGTAATCACCGTTCACGAGGGCAACTACCGTCTCACCTCCGCCTCCAGCATCGGCATTGAGCTGCGGAATAAAACAGAAAGGCGGGTTCAGAAATCCAAACCAAAGATTTGCAAGTAACACTCAAGAGCAGAATGGGTATTCCAACAAACCAGCGCTCTCAAGAGGAAAATCGGCAATCCAAAAGACAAGACTCGCAAGAAAAAGGGAAGAACCTCTCCCCGCACATACACGCGGGGAAAGCCAAACCAAAGATTGGCAACCGCGAGGGAACAAGCAGAGGGACTTTCTTCACAAGAAAAAGAGGAAGAAGGATTGCACCTTGCACGATGGGCTGCAATAGGAGTTCTTCCGTCCTATCCTCTTCCCGCACGGGCAACGCTTGGTCCCGCGTCCATTGACAGGACATGACCTCAGGAAAATGTATCTGTCAAAGCTTTCACCTAACCGCTGAACCAGGTTCCAGTTGAAACCAAGTCCGTCCCGCTTCACCTCACGGGCTGACACGGCTGGGAAACCCTGAACGTCAAGAACCTGCAACAAAACAAGAACGGAGGCCATTGAAGAACTGCAAAACATCTACTCCCTCCGTTCCCAAATAGTTGTCTTTCTAGCCATCTCAAATGGACTACAACATACGGATGTATGTAGACATGTTTTAGAGTGTAGATTCACTCATTTTGCTCCGTATGTAGTCACTTGTTGAAATCTCTAGAAAGACAAGTATTTAGGAACGGAGGGAGTAAATCACTGAAATCAAGAAAGGAGACCTGAAGTACTGCAATTCATCGAATCTGTTCAAACCAAGAAAGAAGAAACCAAAGAGTTTCATTGTTTAATTCTTGCAAATAACAGACCTCAATGAGCCTCCCGTGCATGTGTGGGTGCCGGTCCACGTGCTCTGGGCAGCAGCTAATGCACACCGGAGCAAGGCACCCTGTGCAGAAATGAGATGGGGTGCACTCGTCGAACTCGCCGTCGACATCCGCGTCGATGAGATAACCTATGCCTGCCATTCTGGTTCTTGATTTTGGGAACGATGGCCTGTAAATTTATCTCCGTTTATTTGTACTTATATAGTAGAGGGACTCCTTTGAACTGAGTCGTGCAACGTACACAATCAGCCGTCTTCCGTCTTCTCCAACTAGTTGTCACGACTCAAAAAAAAAGAAAACGGTACTAGTCACGACTCGGGAAAAAAAACGTACTAGTCATGACTCCGGAAAAAAAAAGGTACCAGTCCTGGGAAAGGTACCCCAAATGCTCAATTGTGCAGCTGCACGATTTAGTCGCGCCGAGCGCACGCGTCGGAGCTGTCCGATGCGGTCGATCGCGCCCGACGACCATCCTGACACAGGTGGCCATAGAGGAGGAGGCGGGGGCGCGCGGTTTATTGGTGGGCCCGGAATTAATTTCGGGCGAAACCCCCCCCCCTCCCAACCCCCCACATCTACTTCGTCTTGTTCGAACCGCGCCTCTCCCTTCCCCTTTTTCGAAACCACCCCCTCTTTCTCTCCTCCGCTCGTCTTCAGCAGGGTTGACCTGTGCGGCGCTGCGGTCATGGGTTGGTCGGGGATTCCCGGCACAGGAGGCCGTCCGCGGGCGCGGCGCAACGTCGGTTACAGGCGGAAGTAATCCCCGTCTCTCCTCGCGCGGTTTCCGCTTCAAAATTGTTGACATGGCGAGAGCTAGGGTTTAGGTGTTGTGACGAGCGATATGGTGTCGTCGTCGCGTGCAAGAAGGGGGAGCATGATGGATGTCCATGGCGTCCACGGGGGCACGGCGTTGCCATGGCGGTGGTGTCGCGGGGGATAGTGGGGGCTGGTAGGGGGGGAGCTTGAATTGAAGGGGGTGGAGGGGGAGGGAAGGGTGGTGACTTTGGTGGTGCATGTGAGCAAATCCCCGGCCGGATTTTGTCTGGGTGTTTTGGGTTTTGGGGATTTGTTTGGATCTTCGGGGGCAGTTGTATAGCAATAGGACGGTAGTTGCCTCAATGTTTTCATCCAGCTGCAATATGGGAGGGGTCATGGGAGTTTTGGATATTTGCTTGGATCTTCGGGGGCAGTTGCATAGCAATAGGACGGTAGTTGCTTAGTTTTTTCATCCAGTTCCAAGATGGTGGGGGGGTGATGCGGAGCATCCTACGGACATCACCATGGCAAGTGACATGTGCCACATCTACATCACATACATAAAGGTGAATCATCTCCTTTACACGTGTTCACTTGATCCCTTCAAGGATGGTATGCTACTTGACATTTCTCTCGTGTGCATGCATAGGTATTGCCAGAGCTTCACACATAGCGAGGACGAGTTCATGCGGAAGAGTACAACTACACCATCTAGGAGGGAGGCTTGGAAGTGGAGAAGGAACTGTCAAAAAGAAGGTGAGGTTCCACCTACACCGGCGAGTATCCACGAGAAGGCGACATGCTGCGAGCTTCAGGATACCCCGTGCGCACGGGCCCTTGGACCCCGTGCACATGGGACCCCCGTGCCCACGGTACAAGCCCATGCGCACGGGCTAAGTCGCCATGTCGCTGGATACCCCATACGCACGGGCTCCACTTACCCCATGCACACGGGGCCTCATGCGTGTGGCTGTTGGGCTTTGCCTTGTATTACCATTTCACCCCACCTTACCCCTTCATGCCTTGGACCTATATATACTCCTCCTCCATTTAGAGATAGCTAAGAATAGATCTAGACATTGGAGCTTAGCTCATGTATCTCCCCTTGAGGGATTCCTCTTGAGAGAGAAGATCCCTAGTGGATATTGAGACCCCTTCAAGGGAAGGATCTATCTAGATCATCAAGACCTCATCTCCTTCTTGGGTTTGGGATGAACTCTCCATGTATCTTGTTTCCCTTTGATTGTTCATGTACCTTGTGGATCTTGTGTGTTTGTTAGTCTAGTGGATGTGTGATTGGACTTGTTCTTGAGTGTTGCTCTTGTGATTTCCCCTCGTGTTCTTCGCATTCCTCTTCGTAGGCACCTCCAATTCGTGAACATAGGGACAAAAGGAACATAGGCACCTCCAAAATATATCCTTTTTGTTTCCAGATTAGAATAGTGTTTTAGTACTTGTAATTTTTGCAACATGACATTTTTTTGTTTTGCACTTTTATGATAGTACTGCTTGTGCAATATTTTTTACAGAATGGCACACAAAAGTAAAAGGATCACACAAAGAGCTGACGCGGAGGGTGGAAATGAGGGAGAAGAGGAGGTGGCTCCAACGACGAGCAATTTTGGATGCAAGTGTTGAAGGAAATATGCCCTAGAGGCAATAATAAAGTTGTTATTTATATTTCCTTATATCATGATAAATGTTTATTATTCATGCTAGAATTGTATTTCCTTATTATTTATTATAAGATCTTTATCGGTCAAAAGTAAATATATTCATGCTAGAATTCTAGCATGAATAATAAACATTTATCATGATATAAGGAAATATAAATAACAACTTTATTATTGCCTCTAGGGCATATTTCCTTCAGCGCCCCCTTTCCTTCCCTTCCCCCTCTTCCTTCCTTCTTCCCCCTTTCCTCCAGGTGGAATCCTACTAGGACTTGGAGTCCTAGTAGGACTCCCTCCTCCTGGCGCGCCCTACAGGGCCGGCCAGCCTCCCCCTCCCCTCCTTTATATACGGGGGCAGGGGGCACCCTAGAACACACAAGTTTCTCTTAACCGTGTGCGGTGCCCCCCTCCACAGTTACACACCTCGGTCATATTGTCGTAGTGCTTAGGCGAAGCCCTGCGCCAGTAACTTCATCATCACCGTCGCCATGCCGTCTTGCTGATAGAACTCTCCCTCGCCCTCAACTGGGTCAAGAGATCGAGGGACGTCATCGAGCTGAATGTGTGCTGAATGCGGAGGTGCCGTACGTTCAGTGCTTGAATCGGTTGGATCGCGAAGACGTTTGACTACATCAACCGCATTACTAAACGCTTCCGCTTTAGGTCTATGAGGGTACGTGGAAACACTCTCCGCGCTCGTTGCTATGCTTTTCCTAGATAGATCTTGCGTGATCGTAGGAAAATTTTGAAATACTACGTTCCCCAATAGTGGCATCCGAGCCAGGTCTATGCGTATATGTTATATGCACGGGTAGAACACAAAGAGTTGTGGGCGATAATAGCCATACTGCTTACCAGCAACGTCTTACTTTGATTCGGCGGTTTTGTTGGATGAAGTGGCCCGGACCGACGTTACATGACCATGTTCATGAGACTTGTTCTACCGACGTGCTTCGCACACAGGTGGCTAGCGGGTGTCTGTTTCTCCAGCTTTAGTTGAATCGAGTTTGACTATGCTCGGTCCTTGTTGAAGGTTAAAACAGCACACTTGAAGAAAAATCGTTGTTGTTTTGATGCGTAGGTAAGAACGGTTCTTGCTAGATGTAACACCCCGGATGTAACTTGCCATATTTGTAACTCCAACTCTTGCCATTTTCGGCTATGTGATATGATATTCCCTTCGTGGTTGGGTTTTGTCTTCGTTTTGAATTTTGTACATGTCATGCTTTTCATATCATGGCATCATGTGCATCGCATTTGCATACGTGTTCGTCTCATGCATCCGAGCATTTTCCGCGTTGTCCGTTTTGCAATCCGACACTCCTATGGCCTCCGGCGCCCCCTTTTGCATCTTTTCGTGTGCGGGTGTTAAACTTTCTTGGAATAGACTGAGGTTTGCCAAGCCGCCTTGGTATAGCACCGGTAGACCGCCTGTCAAGTTTCGGGCCATTTGGAGGTCGTTTGATGCTCCAACGGTTAACCGGGTAACCGCAAAGGCCTCTTTTGGGTTGCAGCCCAACACCCCTCCAAAACAGCCCAACAACCCATCCAAACCCCTTCCATGTCCTCCTCGTCGGATCACGATCGTGTGGGCGAAAACTACCCTCCATTTGGAGTCTCCAAACGCCCTCTACCTATAAATATGTGCACCCCTCCTCCAAATCTGGATCCCGAAACCCTAGCCCCGCTCCCTCTCCGCCGCCGGACACGTCCGGCCCGAGCCGGACAAAAATATCTGCCGCCGCACGGCGAACCAGGGCACGCCACGTGGCATCCGCCATCACAAGACGCCGCTGCCCGCTGGGCCCGTCTCCGCCCCCGCCGCGTCGCCGCTTCATTGCCGCCGCTCCTGCGCCGCGACCCCGCCGCCTGTTCGCCTCCTCCGCCGCTCGAGCTCGTTGCCGCCGCCTCCGCTCCGCCACCGCCACCACCGACCTTGCCGCCACGGGTCGTCGCCGCCACCTCGCGCGCCACCGGCGCCCACGCCGGATCCGCCCCACCGCCACCTCCTCCGGCCGGATCCGGGCACCTCCTCGCCGTCCTCTCCCTCCCCGACGTTCTCCGGTGGATCTCCGGCCGCCTCCGACGATCCTCGATCCGCGAGCTCGACGAACCCTAGATCTCGCGGGGTGAGATTTCCTCCAAGTCCCGAACCCCCTCTGTTATTTTATTGCTCTGTTCGACATACCATATCTCTGCATCTGTGGCTCCGTTTTGGGCGTGTAGCATATCAAATTGTTCGCCTCGACGAGTACATCATTCAATACCATTGCACCATGTTTATTTGAGTCCATCTTGATGCCCTAAATGCTGTTGCAAGAGTGCTAGTTTCTGTTAGTTTCAGATTCATATCAGTATTTGGACATTTGTCAATTTTGCCATGATTGATGTGTGCATCCTATGATCTTGAGCTCTACATGTGTTTTGAACTATGCCATGCCATCATTACATAGGTGTATGCCATGTATTTTTGTGATTATTGTGGTGACTAGCACAAGTATGCAAACTAGACTTCGTGATGTTGCTGATTTCAGGGACTTAGAATTTCACTAAGTTTTTTCCCTGCTGTTATTTTTATGCCATGTATTCATGTTGCTACAGAGAGTTCCATGCCTCTTTTGAGCATGTTCAGTAAGGGTTATTTTGAGATACTCTTGTTCTATATCCAACCGTGTATTTGTTTGCAATTATGGAGTGCCATAGCATGACTCAATCTTGATCTACTTTTGCTATAAAATGTTCCTGGCAGATTGTTTACATGTTATTCAATTTTGCCAAGGTTATTGTAGTTGATCCGTGTATGCTATGAACTTGATCTTGCCATGTTTAGCTTCTTGAACATGTCTTATTGCTGGTAGTATTCTTAGTTTATCATGCAATGCCTTGTGTTGAGTAAATCAAGCTCGCGAAGATGCCTTCATGATGCTGTTTTTGCCATGTCCAGTTTTCTGCCAAGTCTGAAATCTGTAACGAAACTTGCTATGTTTAGATGGGTGTCATCATATCTTCTGATCCTTTTTGGCTCATGGTCATTAAGGGACTTTTGTTCTATGCTTTGATTAGATTCATGCCATGCCTTATTTTTCTATGTTGTGTTCCCATAGCATGTTGTTTGCTTGCTCTAAACATGGCTTCCTGATGTTAATCCCTGGCATGTTGTTATTTTCACCAAGTTTGTGAAGCTGATATCTTTTGCACTTTTGGCATGCTTGTTTGAACCTGTTCTTGTGTGATTTAGCCGTAGCTTAGTGTTCATCTTTTGTCAATCATCTTGAGTAGATCACTGTCATATACTTTGTTGGTATGTTTGAGTGCAGTAGCTTAGTTTCTTGTTGCATGCTAAGTGGCATCAAGCTGTTAATCTCGGAATTATGCCATTCTTTTTTTGCTTGTCATTTGCAAACCGTGCATCCGATTCCGGTGATCTTTATATCTATTTCAACCGAAATCATCTCATCTTTCCAGCGGCATACTTGGTTTGCCAAGTTGATGTCTTGTTCATATTTTTCTTCCGGAGCACGCATATGCATTGCATACCACATTTCGCATATCATGCCACGTTTTGCATCATGTTGCTTGCGCATTGCATCATGATTGATAGTTGTCCCCTTTGCTTGTGTTCTTGCTTTGGGTAGAGCCGGGAGACGAGTACGTGGATGAGGAACCTGTTGAGAACGCTTACGAGGATCATGCTTTCGACAACTCTGAGAACTTTGCAGGCAAGATGACCATACCCTTGAAATCACTTCTATCTTTGCTTGCTAGTTGCTCGCTCTTTTGTTATGACGCGATACCCTACCACTTGCTATTTCTTGCCTCCCATATTGCCATGTCAAACCTCTAACCATCCTTTCCTAGCAAACCGTTGTTTGGCTATGTTACCGCTTTTGCTCAGCCCCTCTTATAGTGTTGCTAGTTGCAGGTGAAGATGAAGTTGGTTCCATGTTGGAACATGGATATTTTGGGATATCACAATATCTCTTATTTAATTAATGCATCTATATACTTGGTAAAGGGTGGAAGGCTCAGCCTTATGCCTGGTGTTTTGTTCCACTCTTGCCGCCCTAGTTTCTGTCATACCGGTGTTATGTTCCCGGAGTTTGCGTTCCTTACGCGGTTGGGTAATTTATGGGACCCCCTTGACAGTTCACCTTGAATAAAACTCCTCCAGCAAGGCCCAACCTTGGTTTTACCATTTGCCACCTAAGCATTTTCCCTCGGGTTCTCGCGAGCCCGAGGGTCATCTTTATTTAACCCCCTGGGCCAATGCTCCTCTGAGTGTTGATCCAAACTAGAGCCCTTTGCAGCGCCACCTCGGGGAAACTTGAGGCCTGGTTTTAGTTGTACGGATTGCTCATCCGGTGTGCCCTGAGAACGAGATATGTGCAGCTCCTATCGGGATTTGTCGGCACATTCGGGCGGCTTTGCTGGTCTTGTTTTACCATTGTTGAAATGTCTTGTAACCGGGATTCCGAGACTGATCGGGTCTTCCCGGGAGAAGGAATATCCTTCGTTGACCGTGAGAGCTTATAATGGGCTAAGTTGGGACACCCCTGCAGGGTTTTATCTTTCGAAAGCCGTGCCCGCGGTTATGAGGCAGATGGGAATTTGTAATGTACGGTTGTAGAGAACTTGACACTTGACTTAATTAATAATACATCAACCGCGTGTGTAGCCGTGATGGTCTCTTCTCGACGGAGTCCGGGAAGTGAACACGGTTTGAGTTATGCATGAACGTAAGTAGTTTCAGGATCACTTCTTGATCATTTCTAGCTTCACGACCGTGCTTTGCCTCTCTTCTCGCTCTCATTTGCGTATGTTAGCCACCATACATGCTTAGTGCTTGCCGCAGCTCCACCTCATTACCCCATCCTTCCTATAAGCTTAAATAGTCTTGATCTCGCGGGTGTGAGATTGCTGAGTCCCAATGACTCACTGATTCTACCAGAACAGATTGCAGGTGCCGACGATGCGGCAGGTGACGCAACCGAGCTCAAGTGGGAGTTCGACGAGGAACGTGGTCGTTATTATGTTTCTTTTCCGATGATCGTAGTGGAGCCAGTTGGGACGATCGGGATCTAGCATTTGGGGTCGTCTTCTTTATTTTGGTTCCGTAGTCGGACCTTGATTGTACTCAATGATGATTGTTTGTTATGTATTGTGTGAAGTGGCAATTGTAAGCCAACTCTTTATCCCTTTCTTGTTCATTACATGGGATTGTGTGAAGATGACCCTTCTTATGACAAAACCACCATGCGGTTATGCCTATAAGTCGTGCCCCGACACGTGGGAGATATAGCCGCATCGTATGCTATAAGTTGGTAATCGAGCCATCCCCGACTTAGGAGCCCCCGCTGATTGAATCATTGGCGTTGTTGAGTCTATAAAAAAAAGTTTTGAGTCTTAGGATTATATATATCGGAGAGTAGGATTCTTTTTACTCCCCAGTCCCTTCGTTGCTCTGGTGAGGTCCCTGACATAGAAGTTTTGACTCTACTCTCCTCAAATTTCACTAAAATTATTTTTTTAGGATCACGCGGGTATCTTGGAATCGTTCCGATGGTTTTGTGACGAGAACATTGTTCTTGGTGCCTCCTGACATTTAGGGGTTGTGGCAGTGTCCCGGGGAGTTGAGCTCCGAGGTGTTGTCATCACAATTTTATCGTTGCAGCTCGAATACCGAGTTTCCGACATCGAAAATCTCTTTTATGCGCTTGTTGGTGAGATAACCTCGATAACCAAAGATCTTGGGCGAGCTCGAGTATTGCCATAACTCGTATAACGGATGCTTTTCGAAGGTTGAGGTAAACGATTTCCGAAGGTTTCTTGGTTATGTGTTGAAGGATGGATACAGCTGGATGTAGGGATTGTTAGTTTGGGTGAGATATTTTGCTTCCCCTGTATCCCCAACACCTGATTGCATAACCAGAAAGTTTCGGGAGTTTATAAGTGGGAATCCATGTAGCTCTAGTATTTCTTCCCGCAGATATTTGGTTTGTGATTGGGTAATCCTTACCAAGTATTTGTTCATATCTGTACCTTGTTGATTTTATTCCATACCTTTATCTAAGTGGCTTCTCAGCTTATGGAAGTGTGATGTTTTACTTTGGAATTCATTCATTCATTCTTGTTCGAATGTTAAGGCTATATGTTGCAATTTCGATCCTTTGATTCAGCTTGAATATATGTCTTTCAAGATGCTAACGGATGTCACCCTCTTCAGGATGGCTCCGCCAACGCGTCAGAATCCGGATCGCAATGATGGAGAGCAGTCGAACCCTACGCCACCTCCTCCGCCTTCGGAGGCATGGCAAGCTTTGATGACAGCCACCAACACCAACGCTCAGATACTGATTCAGCGCATGCAAGAACGCAACCAAGGGCAAGGCAATCAAGGAAATCAAGGCCAATGCAACAATCAACCTCACTTCGCTACCCTCAACCAGTTCCTGGCAAATCAGCCGAAGTCTTTCAGCTACTGTGCCGAGGCCACCGATGCCGATGATTGGCTCGTGAACATCAACAAGCATTTTGAATGTAGAAATGTCAGGCCTGAGGACTTTGTCAAGTTTGCTTCTTTTCAACTCAAGGATCAAGCTGCCGAGTGGTATCAACAATACAAAGATTCCAGAGGAGGTCGTGTGATTACCTGGGATGATTTCCGCCGAGACTTCAAAGCTCACCACATTCCACAAAGTGTTGTTGAGAGCAAGCGTGAGGAGTTCCCCAATATCAAGCAAGGCAACATGTCTGTGTATCAATACAATACCCAGTTCCAGAAACTCTCTCGCTTCGCTAAGCAAGACGTCCCTGATGACAAGAGCATGATTTATCAATTCAGAGGTGGCCTCGGAGAAGATCTGCAATTAGCTCTCGTGCTTTTTGAGCCGAAAAAGTATGATGAATTCTACAACATGGCATTGAAGCAAGAGGCTGCTCAGCTCAAGTGTGAGGCATCTAGGAAGAGAGTCAGGGACGCAGTTCGGTCTTCTTCTTCCTCCCTAGTGGCAGCTAAGCAACAGAAGTTCTGGTTGCCTCCTCCTCCTCCGTTCCATCAGCCTTACCAGCAGAAGAACAAAGGTGGCCATGGATCTTCCCACCCACCCAACCCTGGCTTTCAGAACATGTCTCAAAATCAAGCTCCAAGGTCAAATGCTCCTTATCATCGTCCGCTCTTAGAGGTGACTTGCAACAAATGTCAACAGAAAGGTCACTATGCGAACAAGTGCTTCAACCAAAGGCGCCTTCCGCCTCCTCCTCCTGTGAGATCTTCCAGCAATGCAGTGGTCAAGCATAATACCAAGTCTGCAAAGGTGAACATGATGAATGCAGCTCAAGCGGAGGAATCTACTGATGTGATAATGGGTAATCTCTTAGTTAATGATATTCCAGCAAAAGTCTTATTTGATACTGGTGCATCGCATTCTTTCATTTCAAGACCTTTTGTGGCTATGCATGATTTGGTTACTCAAGTTTTGCCGGGACCTTTGTCTATTGTTTCTTCGGAACGACAAATGTCTTCTCGAGTATTCGTTCCGGATTCCGTTATCAAGATGGGAGACTATAAATTTTTGGTTAAACCAATTGTCCTTGGTGACTCGGATATTGATCTAATTCTCGGGATGGACTGGCTTTCTAAGCACAAGGCTCAGCTTGATTGTGCTTCCAGGGAAATTCAATTGACACACTCTTCTGAGGATGTGATCATCTATGTCGCTCGTGATGAAACCATTCGGTTATTCTCTCTCAATGAGAAGGGCGAGTTGGATGCTATCTCTCAGATCCCAATCGTTTGTGAGTACCAAGATGTCTTTCCAGAAGAGCTTCCGGGTATGCCTCCTCACCGGCCAGTTGAATTCGTTATCGATCTTGAGCCTCGCACGGAACCCGTTTGCAAGCGTCCATACAAGCTTGGGCCAAAGGAGTTGAAGGAATTGAAGAAACAGCTCGATGAACAAGAGCGCCTCGGGTCTAATCGCATCGAAGTTCATCTCCATGGGGTTGTGGAGTTCTTTTGTCCGGAAGAAGGATGGCACGGACCGAGTTTGCGTCGATTACCGTCCATTGAACAAGAAGACAATCAAGAACAAGTATCCACTTCCCAACATTAATGAGCTATTCGAGCAACTCAAAGGTGCTAAAGTTTTCTCCAAGCTTGACCTTCGACAGGTATCATCAAATTCAGATTCATGAAGAAGATATTCCCAAGACAACATTCAGAACAAGCTTTGGTTCTTATGAATATACTGTCATGTCTTTCGGCCTTGTCAATGCTCCTCCAACTTTCTCTCGAATGATGAACTTCATCTTCAACCCCTACACCAATGAATTCGTCTTGTTCTATCTCGATGATATATTGGTCTTCTCCAAGAATAAGAAGGATCATGCCAAACATTTTCGATTGGTGCTCAACAAGCTCAGAGAGTATCAATTCTATGCGAAGTTTTCCAAATGTGAATTTTGGCTTGATGAAGTTCTTTACCTTGGTCATATCATCTCTGCCAAGGGCATCGCTGTTAATCCCGAGAAGGTGTCTGCAGTGGTGAACTGGGAACCTCCTCAGAATGTCAAGTAGCTTCGCAGTTTTCTTGGACTTGCAAGCTATTGCTGAAGATTCATTGAGAATTTCTCAAAGATTGCAAAGCCTCTTTCCAACCTCCTCCAGAAGCATGTGAAGTATGTCTGGACTTCTGAGTGTGATGTTGCTTTCAACACTCTCAAAGAGAAACTCGTCACAGCTCCTGTCTTGACTCCTCCTGACGAATCCAAGCCATTCGAAGTTTTCTGTGATGCTTCTCTTCAAGGTCTCAGTGCTGTGTTAATGCAAGAGAAGAAAGTTGTGGCCTATACCTCTCGTCAATTGAAGCCCAATGAAAAGAACCACCCCACTCACGATCTTGAGTTGGCGGCAGTTGTCCATGCATTAATAACATGGAGACATCTCTTGGTCGTGGTGCACAACGTAAGATGACTTACACACCTAGACAGAGGGAGTAGCTACTATGCATGGGGAGCTGGGGAGTAGTCGCATAGAAGAAAACCCGCACGCAGCGACCTGGGGAGCTGGACCGGTACAATAATTTATACCTCAGGTGGGCGAGATGTCGTTTAGGCGGGCGGGCGGGATCTTCCCACACGATGGCAGCGAACAAAGGCGTGGAGCGCGCCAGCGCCGGCTCTGAGAGGACGGTGCGCATCGGCTTCCTCCGTCGCCGACGGCGACAATGTCAATGATGCACCTCCTCACCTCCCGCAGCGGACGGGATTCGACCGGATCTATGACCACCGGTGAGGAGAGAGATAGAGTGGACACTGTCATCTTGTTTTGATATGGAGAGGGTGAGAGAGCGAGACGCGAGAAACTCTATCAAACAAGAGGCTATAATGGAGTAAAAATATCTCTCCATAGTAGTGGTTTTAAATAGAATACGCGCGTTCCCGGAAAAAATAGAAAACTGGCGGACAATTTTTTAAGGGTCTGTCTAGGACACATCTAGATGTGACATAGTTATGTCACATCTAAGTTGATGTCCACTCTGTTTGTGGTCTATTTTTTTCCTGGTTTTTCTTGTTACTTGTGGGAGCTTAGATGTGATATCCTTAAATAACATCTAGATGTGAATTAGACAAACTGATTTTCTAACATACCAAGAAAGAAAACTCGATCAAAAACGCGCCCCCGCTTCCAGGTCGCGAGAGTCATCGCGCACACACAAATAGACATAGACATGCATATCCGTGTTTACGTAAAATTCCATTTCCATCTCCATCTCCAATCATATTTTTCCAACTGGCACATTATTTATGTTGTTAATTATATACACAACAATATTAATGTATAGCATCTCTTGTTTGCGCACGTCCGGACTGCTGCCACGGCCGGTCCTGACCAACCCGAACCCTCTTCACCACCCGCGCGTGCTTCCCGCCCAAAATGGTCAGTGCCGCATTCATGCCCGGCCAGAGCGGACGCGACCTCTCATATGCGCCGGCATTGAAGCAGCGCCCGCCGAGAGCGTCGCCGCCGCGCCGCTGGTGCACGCGGCTGCTCCGCTGCTCAAAGGTCGCAATAGCCGCTACAACATGCATGTAAAAAGTTCTTGGGAGTCCGTGCTACAGCTAGATGTCCTCCCCAACTCGTCAATCTCTTCCAAAGAGTGCTAGTACTCCATGGCGCGATCCATCGACAAGCAAGGCGGAAAGTTATCGATACTCGGTTTGCGGTGAGTGGCATGCCGAGCAACCGTGTGGGGTCGAGCCATGGAGGAGGGTGAGACACAAACACGACAGACGTGATTTAAACGTTGGTTTTGCTCGATGGCGCGATCCAACGAAACGAAACGTTGGTTTCTCTCCGTTTCCATTTTTTCTCCGGAAAAAAGGAAACTTTCCACTCCATTTTCATTCCTATTCCAAGGTTGCCCCGTTACAACATTCCATCAAATACAAAGGAAAACTAACACACATGCTGATGCATCACAATGATTCACAGATCATAGCCAATATTTACTTCACAACTAAAGAAAAAAGTTGTGAGAGCGTGTACGAAAGAAAAACTATTGATGGGGTCACTACGACTTAAACCCTAAACCCTAAACATGATTTAATTTCTGGCGGGTAGAACCTGTCAAGGAAAGACGGTTGGCACCCTCGGATCATACGATGCTTTTGTGCGTTCCACTAAAATCGACACGAGCATCCCTCGATGGCAAAGATATTGAAGAAGTGTGATTAGTAATCGGCACTAGTTCATGAGACATAAACTCATCACAAGTAGAAGCCGGTAGAAGTAGAGAAAGATCGACATGGAGATGGAGCTACGGCAATGGAGCAAGCCGGCTCCAAAGGAAGATGGACTACCCGGGACGTCGGGCTGTAGCTAGAAGGGCGGTTGGGACGCGCAAAGGCCCATACCATGGTGACCCCGATTGGGACGCACTAACTGTGGGTTTTCTCCTCGCCGATGTCGATCAAGGCTTCACGCAGAACATTGTTCCTTCCCCAGCCGGGATCAGGCCCGTCGTTCTATGCTTGTGAAGAGAGCAACCTAAGCAAGCAGGCTTGTAGCTTAGGCTCCTGCTAGTGTATATATAGTGGTTTTCTTTTTCTCTCCATATCAACCATTTTATATTGAGTATGTGTCATTCAAGAGTGAAATGATGGTTGCTTCTTCCGACTAACTTACTGTGTGATTTGACTGCGCCTTAGTGGCCCCTACACGTACTCCCCCTACGTGTATGCAACATACACATGGACGCAAAAACGCGCGTGATGACTTAATGCATGCATGTCCAAGCACACGACTAGGGGTGGAAAGTGGTAGCGGATAATCCGAAATATCCGATATTCGTATTCGAGAAAATGCCTATTCGTATCCGAAACATCCGCATCCGAACCAAAATGGAAATGGAAATTATCCGTATCCGAATTTATTTAACAGATAAAAAATAAAATATGGCATGAGATTTTGACACAAATATGGATATGGAAGTGGCTATATCCGTATCCGAATAATATTATGGGAGGTAATTTTCAAAATTGTTGCCCCAAAGATTCCAATTACCCAACATAAATGCCAAATAAGTGGTCAATTTTACTCTTTGCATGATTAAACTTAGAAACTATTATGCATTACAATAGTATTTATTTATAAAACTATTTATGATTGACTTATTGTATGTCACAAGTTGATTATTTCATGTCACATAGCTATTGACTGATATACTTAAGCATGATGTTACTATTATTCGTATCCGCTCCGAATCAAGAAAACATCCGATACGTATCCGTATTCGAATAACATCCGAACTGCATCCGTATCCGATAACATCCGTATTCGCATTCGTATTCGCATTCGTATTCGTTTTGAAAATATGAAAATGGAAGTGGTAAGAGCACTATCCGATCCGCATCCGATCCGTTTCCACCCCTACACACGACGGAACACACACAGTCACGCTCAAGTGCTCAACCTACACGTGCATGCACACACATACTTAGTCAGGGTGAGCTAGTGACCGTATAAACACCGAAAATATATATATTGACCGCAATGAGCGTATTATGAAGTCCATCGACCGTATTTTTACAAATATACAAAGGATGATGTGTATTTATCTCGCTTGAAATTAAGCCATATTAACCGGAGAGGAGGCATTATGGACTAGCATTACTTTGCTGTGTCCCGTCAACTTGCCGAACAAGGAGAAGGTTGCAGGACGGGAGAAGCTTATACGCCGTGGCTCATGGGACAAGGAGAAACTTTTGACTAATGCAAGCTCTCCCTCGCTCAAAGCGGTGGACGGCAACAGCTTAATTCGGTGTCGATTGCCGAAGCATACACTATACTACTAGTGCTATTATTGTTCGACTTCCCGAATAGGCGAATAGCCAAGCGCAAAGTTTACTAGTACTACTACTATAGTCTATAAAGGTACGTACTATACTAGTACTAGGAACCAGATGGAGGAGCGTCTGCACTCTTATTATAATTTTAAAATGTGATAAAGCAATCTTCAACACATTTGGTTCTCTTCGAGGGTTCTCGCATGTGATAATGGAAGTTGATTGCATGGAACACTCGCCACAATTCTCGCTTAATTCTGGCTCATATCCTGTTACAAATAGTAGCGCTCGGTAATATTTCCTATTTTTTTGTTATTCAGCATGTAAACAGGTCAGCAAACCTTGCGGCGCATCTTCGTGCAAACCGTGCTTGCTGCACTTCGAATGTGGCCGAGAGCTGGCTTGATGAAACACCTCGCTTCCTACTTCTTTTTTTGCGGGGTACCTCACTTCCTAGTGACCAGTGTCTTGCTGATCATCCTAAGAATGCTTATATATGAATAAAGCTCTCTCATTTACCCGCAAAAAAGATTAATCCATATTAACCGGAAAGGAGGGAGTATGGACTAGCACTACTTTTTGGTGTGTCCCGTCAACTCGCAGAACGAGGAGAAGCTTGCAGGACAAGGTGAAGCTCACTTACGCCTTTTGACTAATGCAACCTACCCTCGGTGGACATGCATCAGTCCATTCGGTATCAGATTGTCAGAGGCATACACTATAGTACCCAACATGCGGAGTACCATCATTGTTCGACTTCATGAAGAGGCGAAGAGCCAAGCGCAGTAGTACGAGTAGTAGTACTACTAGAACCGCATGGTGGAGCGTCTTATCTCTGATAAAGTACACGTTTATTCCGGAGAAGGGCGGAAAACGGCAGCCCAACATGTAATGAATGATATCGATCAATCAACCATGCTCGAATATATCTTGGCCTCTGTGCGAGCCCGTCTGTGTGTTCTCGCTCCTCGTCTCTCTCAAGGAATGGCGGGTTGGCTCTTTGCCGTCAATTGAGATCGGTTTGCTCACACTCCTGTCCAACATGTCAGTGATATGCCAAGAGGAGGTGCGTTGACCGACCGCCATACGCTGCATTTTGGTTTTGCACCTTCATAGTACTCCTCCCTCCGTCCACAGCTTTATGTATGCGTGCTTCATTATGATGCATTTCTCTCAATGCATTTCCACCACCAGAGAGACTTTAGACGCATTTGGTTTAATGCTCAATTAATTAGGGCGTGGTAACTGCAATCAAGTCCACAATTTTCTCTCCATGTACTGTACTACTAAGGAGTGGAGTAAGTGCATGCATGTGTGTACCCGAGGTGGAAGCACTGCATGCATGTGTGTATGCATTATTCCCTCTAGTAACAGACGCCGTGCTATAACTACCAATGCTATTTTTCAGGCCGATCGCTAGTCGCCTTGGTCCCACAGATTTTTTTCTTTTTTATGAAGCGCGTTGTATAAACAGACGGATGCAGTAGTATGAGCGGATTCAAAGAAGAGCGTATTGATGGTTGCTTCTTCAGAGCAACTTACAGTGGGAAAGGTGGGGCCTATGATTTGACTGCTCATTACTCACTATTAATGCGGCACAACGACCGGGCTGAGTCTCCCATGCGGTTGTGCACTACCCCCTCGGTTCTTAAATATACTCCGGAGTATTTGTCTTTCTAGAGATTTCAACAAGTGACTACTCAAATATTTGTCTTTTTAGATATTCCAAATGGACTGGCACATACGGATGTATATAGACATATTTTAGAGTGTAGATTCACTCATTTTGCTCCGTATGTAGTCACTTGTTGAAATCTCTAGAAAGACGAATAGAATATTTAGGAACGGAGGAGTACATATCTGAAGCAAAATGAGTGAATCTACACTCTAAAATATGCCCGTTTGAAATTTGTAAAAAGACAAATATTTAGGAACGAAGGAGTATAATTTTGTGCATGGCACATGGACCCGGATGATGAAGAGGCTTCTGGCAATGCTATCAAGCTTCCATCATTTGTTTACATAATTGATGTACTATACAAATAATTTTCCAGCGACATGAAATTGTACAATGGTGTGAGCTTTTAGCTTTTGTTTCGCGTGTCTTGCCATCGATGCTCTTTCGAAAACAATAAAAAACTAACTTCCTTGCTAATGCATGCCAATTATTAGCATATCAGAGCTAATAATTACATCACAACTGAAGATAGAGTTGTGAGAAGGTGTTAAATTAAAATTGATCCATGCTTTCATTGGCAGCAACGTCCCCCCCAGCTCTGCCTAAATCCACAAGGCATGTTGGAAAAAAAAGTAGCTGTCTGGAGCATGCAACATTCCGATCATTTTGTGCAGTTCCACTAAAATAGAGCTGAGCGTCCCTGTTCCAAAGATATTAAGTGTGATTACGATAATAGAGGACTACTGATGAAACAATAAACACACAAATAGAAGCCAGTCACCTTTGCAGTCTCTCTTAAGACTAACTAGTTGGAGAAGATTAGGCTCGGATTTGGATGAGGAGGATAGAGCAAAACCAATCTCCCTTTGTGCAACAAGACTGAATGTAGAGATGTTGCCCGTGTGACATTTAGTACAACTGCACAAAACACTCTTAAGGAAAAAGTGATTTGTGCAGTTCACCAAAAGGTCGCAATAGCAACGAGGTGAAATGGATAGCCCTGTTTGCAAAAAAGAGGTAGGAAGGAAACAATTACTGGCCAATAACAGTTGATGACACATGCGACGACAAAAAATAAGCATATTCCTTGTCCTAAGGGAAGATAACAACACGGTTGTGTTTCTCTAAAATGGTGTGAGGACGAGAGTGCAATATGGAAAGTACGCCGGGCGAGCTACGTTTTGGGCAAAGAACTATGGAAGATCCACATGCAGCGACGTGGGAAGATGGGCGTGGAGCAAGGTCAAGGGATACCTGGAGGTCGTCGGGATGTAACTAGGTGAGCGGCGGCGGGCGGAATCTACGAGCAGGTGGCGTAGGCCCTGCCGCACCGGAGCTTGGTCAGAGAGAACGGCGTGTACCACAGATCGGGATGTGCTGCCTCGGCGCCGTCGAACGGAGAAACGATGCACTTCCTCCCTTTCCCCCGGCGGACGGGATGCGGCCGGATCAGTGACCAACGGTGAGAGAGAGAGAGAGAGAGAGAGAGAGAGAGAGAGAGAGAGAGAGAGAGAGAGGCCACCGCACTCCCTTTCCCCCGGCGGACGGGATGCGGCCGGATCAGTGACCAACGGTGAGAGAGAGAGAGGCCACCGCAGCCTTGTGTGAGATACTCTGAAGAGCGACAAACCGGGCAGGCAGGCTCCATTGTACATAATGAGCGGACTACCTTTTTCTCCATAAAAATCGTTTTATATTCTGTGTATGTGCCATTGAGCGCTATAACTTTATTTAAAAATAACGCTACAACGCGTCAAGTCGAACTTTGTTTCGTGCACGCGTGGTACACGACCTCCCTAGGTAAACAACCGCTACAGGCGTTCAAATTAGCATGTGGGCTGCCATTTCGTAAATAAATGAGCTCCACCGTGTACCCGCGCGGGTGTGGCTGGGCACAAAGCATGAGTACGTGCACGGTGCACTTATTCTCTTCTTGTATACGTACACCACCTACGTGGGGTTGTGTGAGAGAGATACAAACCTAGAGAGATATAGTGTGTGGGTTCTTGAGAGTTTTTTTGGGGGGGTCAATAAAAAATGTAACATATGCAATGTGTGTGAAATAGTCCTGGATATAACATATATATAGAGGGGGTGATCCACGAGAAGAGAGTGGAGGTATCATCGGCTTGAGGTGTCCATAGAATCGAAGAGAGGGACGATGTGTGTGTGTGTGTGCGCGCGCGCGATCGATAAAGAGTGCCATCGAATTTGTGTGTGCCCAAGTCAAAAATATAGAGTGGCTGGCCTACTGGAACGTGAGAGGGGACATGTGCAGTTTGTCTCTATGGCATGGATACCTACTTGAAGTGCTCGACTATCGGTGTGTCGTGGGGGAAGAGGGAGGCCCAATTAACTATAGAGGTACAATGGCTGGTATATGTGTGGAGGAGGAGAGAGGCCTACCTCATGTATTAAGGAGATCGATCTGCCTCATGTATTAAGGGAGATCGATCGACATCCATGCATATGTGCAGGAGAGGAATAAGGTTGGGAGAGAGACAGAGCTAGAGTGTTGGAGGGGCTGGTAGTGGAGTTGCTTCTAACAAATGGTGGGATAGGCTTGCTTGGCAAACGGAGGGCACGCCCGCAATATCAATAAGAGAGGAGATGGCTGCTTGTTGTCTGTACACGTGCGTGTGAGAGACGGGTCAGGAGGCATGCACGAATGATGATGGGGGACGATGTGGCTGTGGTAAGCAGACGTAACTACATAGGAAGATCAATCGCCCTTTGTTAGAGAAAGGAGAGACATAACTTGTGAGGTACGTCGATCGATGGGGGGGTAGTTAAAGTCGATCTAGGTATATGTTGGGAGATCGATCGGTATACATGCATGTGTGTGTTAGAAGGAAATGAGGCACGAGGAGAAGGATAGAGAGAGAGAGGGATGCATGTAGGAGGTGGTACGAGAGGCATACTATATCGAGGGGGAGGAGGTGTGAGTACGAGAACGATGAAAAGAGTGGTGGGAGTGAGGCATGGACGGTGACAAGAGAAGAGGGAAGCTTGTGTTTGTGCTAGGCACACTGGCTAGAGCGGCATATCGATCGATGTGTGCCGTAAAGAAGGAGCTTGGGGGCCTACACACACCATGGGTGAACGACCTAAAGTGAAAAGACGAATTTGCGCAATGGAGCTAGAGAATGGTGAGGGAGGGTGAGAGGGATGCGGGCGTGTGCATGCACAAGAGAAAGTTAACGCTAGCTACAAAGATAAGAGGGATGTGTGGGTGTAAAAGACAAATAGAGATCATATATACTTCATTATAAAAAGCAAATTCAGATATTTGAAGAATTTATCATAGTGTTTTAAACCGACGCATGTGTGAATATATATAACGGTGATACACATGGTGTGGTTATGAACATGTCATACTACATTTAATATATTTTATCTCTACTGTTATAAAAAACGGAGTTGTTGATGATGGTGTGCCTGCCATCCTGCATTATAGGCCGTTCGATTTATATCTGGCGGATAGCAAGGAAACTGTGATGGTTGAAGTTGGCAACAATCATAATTGTAGATTCTTATTGAAATAGAGAAAACATTCAAATTTAGTTCGAATTGCAGTGATAGTATAGACATTTGGAATGCACTAAAATGTTGGTATGAGTAGGTTACATGCATTATACAACAAGCGAAAAAATTTAATCGGACATAACATGGATTCATACTCCCTCCTTCCATCTATATAGGGCGTAATGAGATTTTTAAGACCGCCTTTGACTATTGACAAGATTAATAGTACATGACATGCACAATGTGAAAATTATATCATTGAAAGAACCTTTCATGCATTTAATTTAACGGCGTGCTTTGTGTAAGTTGCATCTCATATATCATTGCTCTAATATTTGGTCAAAGTTAGCATCTAAAAACGCATTAGGCCCTATATAGATGGAAGGAGGGAGTAGCTTTGGGTAGCATTTGTATAGTAAAACGGGGCAAGACTCTCTCTTTGTGTGGTGTGAATAGTTTTATTTTTTTCGTTTTCTTTTTGGTTGAGGGAAGTGCGAATTGATTTGGTACGTACAAGTACAATATTACTACACGTTAGGTTTGTCCCTAAAATTCAACCTGCGTCTTGTTATATCCCGAAAATTCAGATATCGTGCTCCCAAAATTGGTGCCTTCACAACCCGCACCTTGCTATCCCGAAATTACAACGCGCGCGAAAACTCCCTCCAGCTACCAAATCCCGACACGCGAAATCCCCCTTCTAACCCTGAGCCGAAAGGGCCGCTAGTTCAAATCGGTGGGGGGTACTTTTGTGACACACCCTACATTTTGGACAAGCGCGTCCCTAAGTCATGCTTCACCCCTTGATGTCTACTACACAACCTTCTTCTTGTAGACATTGTTGGGCCTCCAAGTGCAGAGGTTTGTAGGACAGTAGCAAATTTCCCTCAAGTGGATGACCTAAGGTTTATCAATCCGTAGGAGGCGTAGGATGAAGATGGTCTCTCTCAAGCAACCCTGCAACCAAATAACAAAGATTCTCTTGTGTCCCCAACACACCCAATACAATGGTAAATTGTATAGGTGCACTAGTTCGGCGAAGAGATGGTGATACAAGTGCAATATGGATGGTAGATATAGGTTTTTGTAATCTGAAAATATAAAAACAGCAAGGTAACAAATGATAAAAGTGAGCATAAACGGTATTGCAATGATAGGAAACAAGGCCTAGGGTTCATACTTTCACTAGTGCAAGTTCTCTCAACAATAATAGTATAATCGGATCATATAACTATCCCCAACATGCAACAAAGAGTCACTCCAAAGTCACTAATAGAGGAGAACAAACGAAGAGATTATGGTAGGGTACGAAACCACCTCAAAGTTATTCTTTCCAATCAATCCGTTGGTCTATTCCTATAAGTGTCACAAACAGCCCTAGAGTTCATACTAGAATAACACCTTAAGACACATATCAACCAAAACCCTAATGTCACCTAGATACAACAATGTCACCTCAAGTATCCGTGGGTATGATTATACGATATGCATCACACAATCTCAGATTCATCTATTCAACCAACACATAGAACCTCAAAGAGTGCCCCAAAGTTTCTACCGGAGAATCGCGACGAAAACGTGTGCCAACCCCTATGCATAGGTTCATGGGTGGAACCCGCAAGTTGATCACCAAAACATACATCAAGTGGCACGTGATATCCCATTGTCACCACAGATACGCACGGCAAGACATACATCAAGTGTTCTCAAATCTTTAAAGACTCAATCCGATAAGATAACTTCAAAGGGAAAACTCAATCCATTACAAGAGAGTAGAGGGGGAGAAGAAACATAAGATCCAACTATAATAGCAAAGCTCGCGATACATCAAGATCGTGCCAAATCAAGAACACGAGAGAGAGAGAGATCAAACACATAGCTGTTGGTACATACCCTCAGCCCCGAGGGTGAACTACTCCCTCCTCGTCATGGAGAGCACCGGGATGATGAAGATGGCCACCGGTGAGGGTTCCCCCCTCCGGCAGGGTGCCGGAACAGGGTCCCGATTGACTTTTGGTGGGTACAGAGGCTTGCGGCGGGGGAACTCCCGATCTAATCTTTGTTCTGGAAGTTTTAGGGTACGTAGGTATATATTGGTGTAGGAAGTACGTCGGTGGAGCTTCGGGGGCCCCACGAGGCAGGGGCGCGCCCTAGGAGGGTGGGCGCGCCCCCCACCCTTGTGGGCACCTCCCTTCTCTCCTGACGTGGGGTCCAAGTCCATCCGATAGCTTTCCTTCCAAAAATAACTTCTCCAGTTGATTTCGTTCCGTTTCGACTCCGTTTGATATTCCTTTTCTTCGAAACACTGAAATAGGCAAAAAAACAACAAATCTGGGATGGGCCTCCGGTTAATAGGTTAGTCCCAAAAATAATATAAAAGTGGATAATAAAGCCCAAAATGGTTCAAAACAGTAGATAATATAGCATGGAGCAATCAAAAATTATAGATACGTTGGAGACGTATCAGGCATTCCCAAGCTTAAAACATGATCGTCCTCGAGTAGGTAAATGATAAAAAAGATAATTTTTGATGTGGAATGCTACTTGGCATAATTTCAATGTAATTCTTCTTAATTGTGGTATGAATAATCAGATCCGAAAGATTCAAGACAAAAGTTTAATATTGACATAAAAATAATAATACTTCAAGCATACTAACTAAGCAATTATGTCTTCTCAAAATAACATGGCCAAAGAAAGTTATCCCTACAAAATCATATAGTCTGGCTATGCTCCATCTTCCCCACACAAAATATTTAAATCATGCACAACCCCGGTGACAAGCCACGCAATTGTTTCATACTTATGACATTCTCAAAACTTTTTCAATCTTCACGCAATACATGAGTGTGAGCCATGGATATAGCACTATATGAGGAATAGAATGGTGGTTGTAAAGAAGACAAAAATAGGGAAGATAGTCTCACATCAACTAGGCGTATCAACGGGCTATGGAGATGCCCATCAATAGATATCAATGTGAGTGAGTAGGGATTGCCATGCAACGGATGCACTAGAGCTATAAATATATGAAAGCTCAACAAAAGAAACTAAGTGGGTGTGCATCCAACTTGCTTGCTCACGAAGACCTAGGGCATTTTGAGGAAGCCCATCATTGGAATATACAAGATGTGACGCCCCCGATTCAATCGTACACTAATCATGCACGCAAACGTGTACGATCAAGATCAGGGACTCACGGGAAGATATCACAACACAACTCTAAAAACATAAATAAGTCATACAAGCATCATGATACAAGCCAGGGCCTCGAGGGCTCGAATACAAGTGCTCGATCATAGACGAAGTCACGGAAGCAACAATATCTGAGTACGAGACATAAGTTAAACAAGTTTGCCTTAAGAAGGCTAGCACAAACCGGGATACAAATCGAAGAGGCGCAGGCCTCCCGCCTCGATCCTCCTAAACTACTCCTGTGTCGTCGCCGCCGCCTGCACATAGTAGTAGGCACCTCCGTGTAGTAGGAGTCGTCGTCGACGGTGGCGTCCGCTCTTGGATTCCAAGATCTGGTTGCGACAACCAGAAAGAAAGGAAAGGGGGAAAAGGGGGGAGAAAGCAACCGTGAGTACTCATCCAAAGTACTCGCAAGCAAGGAGCTACACTACATATGCATGGGTATATGTGTAAAGGGCCATATCAGTGGACTGAACTATAGAATGCCAGAATAAGAGGGGGATAGCTAATCCTGTCGAAGACTACGCCTCTGGCAGCCTCTGTCTTGCAGCATGTAGAAGAGAGTAGATTGAAGTCCTCCAAGTAGCATCGCATAGCATAATCCTACCCGGCGATCCTCTCCTCGTCGCCCTGTTAGAGAGCGATCACCGGGTTGTATCTGGCACTTGGAAGGGTGTGTTTTATTAAGTATCCGGTTCTAGTTGTCATAAGGTCAAGGAACAACTCCAAGTCATCCTGTTACCGAAGATCACGGCTATTCGAATAGATTAACTTCCCTGCAGGGGTGCACCACATAACCCAACACGCTCGATCCCATTTGGCCGGACACACTTTCCTGGGTCATGCCCGGCCTCGGAAGATCAACACGTCGCAGCCCCACCTAGGCACAACAGAGAGGTCAACATGCCGGTCTAAATCCTATGCGCGCAGGGGTCTGGGCCCATCGCCCATTGCACACCTGCATGTTGCGAGGGCGGCCGGAAGCAGACCTAGCCTCCCTTATACAAGAGTAGGCGTTCCAGTCCAATCCGGCGCGCGCCCCTCCGTCGCTGACGTCAAGAAGGCTTCGGCTGATACCACGACGTCGAGTGCCCATAACTGTTCCTGCGTAGTTGGTTAGTGCGTATAGGCCAGTGGCCAGACTCAGATCAAATACCAAGATCTCGTTAAGCGTGTTAAGTATGCGCGAACGCCGAATAGGGCCAGCCCACTGCCTCCTAGGTGGTCTCAACCTGCCATGTCGCCCGCCACAAAGTAACAATGGGGCCGTCGGAACCCAGGCCCACCTCTACCGGATGGAGCCACCGTCCTTTCAGCCCCTCATCGTAATCACTTGCGGGTACTCATCGAGTGACCCGACTTTAGTCACCATCTGCAAGATGTATGTATGTATAGTATATACCCGTGATCACCTCCCAAGTGATCAGGGCCCAATAGTATAGCAAGGCAGACTGACAAGAATGTAGGGCCAATGATGATAAACTAGCATCCTATACTAAGTATTTAGGATTGCAGGTAAGGTATCAACAGATGTAGCAACAATGTCGCTATGCATCGTAATAGGATTAACTAAAGCAAGAATATGCTACACTACTCTAATGCAAGCAGATAGAGGAGAATAGGCGATATCTGGTGATCAAGGGGGGGGCTTGCCTGGTTGCTCGCAAGAGAGAGGGTCGTCAACTCCATAGTCGAACGGGCGCAAAGCGGCGTCGGTCTCGTAGTCTACCGGAGAGAAGAGGGGGAAGAAACAATGAATACAATGCAAACAGATGCATAACGATGCATGACAAAGCAATGTGTGATGCTAGGCGTGCCCTAACGCGGTATGAGGTAATACCGGCGAAAGGGGGAAACATCCGGGAAATTATCCCCGGTGTTTCGCGTTTCCGGACAGAGGAACCGAAGGGGGAAAGTTGCGTGTTCGGTATGCTAGGGTGTGTGGCGGACGAACGGGCTGCTTATCCGGATTCGTCTCGTCGTTCTGAGCAACTTTCATGTTGAAAATATTTTAATCCAAGTTACGGATTAAAAGATATGATTTTCTAAAGATTTTATTAATTTCTGGAATTTAATTAATTATTTAATTAATTCGAAAATGAAATAATGACATCAGCATGATGTCATGCTGACGTCAGTAGTCAACAGAGTTGACTGGTCAACCTGACCAGTGGGTCCCACTGGTTAGTGACACATTTTAATTAAACAATTTAGTTATCCTAATTAGTATTAATTAGGGGTGGGCCCCACTGTCATTGACTACTAAATTAACTTATTAACAGATCAGGTTAATTAGGTAACTAATGTGTAATTAGTTGGTTAATTTAACTAATCACAATTAATTAAGTTAATTATTTCTTAAATTAATTATTTCTAATTTTTTTATTATATTTTTTTAATATGTTCTGGGTGTGGGCCCCGTCTGTCATAGGCCCATAGTCGTCTATCGGGTTCGGGCGGTGTTGCTGGGGCGGAGCCCCGTGAGTGTGCGGGCGGTTACGGGCGAAGGGCACGGGAGGCCAGCCCGATTGGGCATTCGCCCAGATCGAAAGGGGGGCGACCACGGGCACGGCGAGGCCGCCCGCCTAAGGCGGCAGTGGCGAGGCCACCACAGGGCGGCGCGCGTTGCAGGCGGTTAAGGCCAGCAGAACTCGCAGCGGTGGCGAGCGGGGTCGAGCAGGACGGCAGCAAGCAATGGCACCAAAGCGATAAGAGAGCGGGCAACGGCGGCGACACCGAGCGATTAGCAGCGCAACAGAGGCGATTAGCAGCAGAAGAAGACAGCGGGAGCGGACGCGGCCGAGGCGGCCGGCGCGCATTGCAGGCGCCGGTGAGCGAGGCCATGGCCGAAGTGGCCGGAGCAGGGGAGGAGGAGGAGTTGTCGGGGCCTCACCACGGGGTCGTGGGGTCTAGGCAGCGGGCTCGACGGAGGTCGGGGAGGTCCGACGAGGAGGGGCTCGAGGTGGCGTTCCGGCGACGGCGGGGTCGAGGCAGAGGAGCTCCGGTGAGGTTGCCCCGACGAACGGCGACGGCGGGAAGGTCCTCCAAGCGGTGGCGATGCAGCATCGGCGTCGAGCACGTCGGGCGACGGGGAGGAGATGAGGAGGCGGGCGTCTATGGTAGTCGGCGGCGCGACGAGTTCCGGCGGGGTCTGACGAAGAGGAGGTCGAGGACGGAACGGCGACGAGGCAGTCGACGACGGCGTGGCAGCTCCGAGGGGGGGACGGGATCGGGGCGGTGGCGTCGGTGGCAGAGTGCCACGATCCCGTTCTGGATCGGGGGTAGGAGGAGAGGAGCGTGGGGGATCATGGGGGGTTTCTCCTCGATCTAGATTGGATCGGGAGAGGGAGAGTGGGGGCACGAGTGGGGGAGCGGGTGTCGGTGGGTGGATTAGGTTACGGGGGGAGTGGGTATAAGGGAGTGGGGGTGGGCCTTGGCCCAGTTGGGCAGGCCAGCTGGGCCGGAGCCCAGTGGGGAGGGGGTGCTTGCTTTTCTTTCCTTTTTTTTGTTTTCTCCTTTTGTATTTTCTTTCTTTTTTTTATTATCTATTCTGTTTTATTTCATTTTAAATCCTTTAGGCAATTTCTAAAAATGAGTTTGCTGCACTACAATTACCTATGCCAATTTTAATACAACCCGAACATTTTTGTTATATCTTTTGAAAACCTTTGTTGTTTGCCTATATTTTAAATTTGAATTTGAATCGTTTTGAACTAACACGAGTTTACCAATAGTAACCAAGGTGACGTGGCATCATTAGCGCAGGGTTACTGTAGCTTGATTACCCGGGCGTCACACAAGACAAGTTCTATAATGAAAAATTCCCACTAGTATATGAAAGTGAGAAATTGAGAGACTCTCTATCATGAAGATCTTGGTGCTACTTTGAAGCACAAGTGTGGTAAAAGGATAGTAACATTGTCCCTTCTCTCTTTTTCTCTCATTTTTATTTTATTTGGGCCTTTTCCTTTTCTTTTCTTTTATTTTTCGTCCGGAGTCTCATCCCGACTTGTGGGGGAATCATAGTCTCCATCATCCTTTCCTCACTTGGGACAATGCTCTAAAAATGATGATCATCACACTTTTATTTTCTTACAACTCAATAATTACAACTCGATACTTAGAACAAATATGACTCTATATGAATGCCTCCGGCGGTGTACCGGGATATGCAATGAACCAAGAGTGACATGTATGAAAGAATTATGAACGGTGGTTTGCCACAAATACAATGTCAACTACATGATCATGCTAAGCAATATGACAATGATGGAGCGTGTCATAATAAACGGAATGGTGGAAAGTTGCATGGCAATATATCTCGGAATGGCTATGGAAACGCCATGATAGGTAGGTATGGTGGCTGTTTTGAGGAAGGTATATGGTGGGTGTATGATACCGGCGAAAAGTGCGCGGTATTAGAGAGGCTAGCAATGGTGGAAGGAGGGGAAAAGTGCATATAATCCATGGACTCATCATTAGTCATAAAGAACTCATATACTTATTGCAAAAATCTACAAGTTATCAAAGCAAAGTATTACGCGCATGCTCCTAGGGGGGATAGATTGGTAGGAAAAGACCATCGCTCGTCCCCGACCGCCACTCATAAGGAAGACAATCAATAAATAAATCATGCTCCGACTTCATCACATAACGGTTCACCATACGTGCATGCTACGGGAATCACAAACCTTAACACAAGTATTTCTCAAATTCACAACTACTCAACTAGCATGACTCTAATATCACCATCTTTATATCTCAAAACAATTATCAAGCATCAAACTTTTCTTAGTATTCAACGCACTCAAAAGAAAGTTTTACAAATCTTGAATACCAAGCATATTATTATTATTAAGCAAATTACCATGCTATTTAAGAATCTCAAAATAATCTAAGTGAAGCCTGAGAGATCAATAGTTTCTATAAAACAAATCCACCACCGTGCTCTAAAAGATATAAGTGAAGATCAATGAGTAGTCGAATAACTATGCAACTATGTGAAGACTCTCCCATTTAAGAATTTCAGATCTTGGTATTGTATTCAAACAGCAAGCAAAACAAAATAAAATGATATTGCAAGGATAGCATAACTCTTGTGAAGAAGCAAAAACTTAGACTCAACCGATACTAACCAATAATTGTTGAAGAAGAAAGGTGGGATGCCTACCGGGGCATCCCCAAGCTTAGATGCTTGAAACTTCTTGAAATATTATCTTGGGGTGCCTTGGGCATCCCCAAGCTTGAGCTTTTGTGTCTCCTTAATTCCTCTCATATCTCGGTTTCCTGAATCTTGAAAGCTTCAACCACACCAAACTCAACAAGAACTCGTGAGATAAGTTAGTATAAACCAATGCAAAAACCTTATCATACTATACTGTAGTAAATCATTAAAATTATTATTTAACATTACATACTAAATTCCTCTACATATTTAATATCCCTATCATCAAATAGAATCATTAAACAAGCAAACATATGCAAACAATGCAAACATAACAGCAATCTGCCAAAACAGTACAATCTGTAAAGAATGCAAGATTCATCATACTTCCCTAACTCCAAAAATTATGAAAGAAAATTCCCAATGTAGTAAATTTATCATAGCCTAATATGAAAAAGGTTTCAACATTGTATCACATTCTGACTTTTCTAAGGAATTTTTGCAACAGCGGTAAACTTTCTGTTTTCAAACAGCAACATGCATACTTGCAAAATAAGCATGGCAAAAGCTATCCTTGACATTTTTATTGAAAATAAAGATGCAAAACATTAACATTAATAACAGCAAGCAAATACTAGCAAAATAAATTGGCGCTCCAAGCAAAACACATATCATGTGGTGAATAAAAATATAGCTCCAAGTAAAGTTACCGATGAACGAAGACGAAAGAGGGGATGCCATCCGGGGCATCCCCAAGCTTAGGCTCTTGATTATCCTTGAATATTACCCTGGGGTGCCTTGGGCATCCCCAGGCTTAGGCTCTTGCCACTCCTTATTCCATAGTCCATCGAATCTTTACCCAAAACTTGAAAACTTCACAACACAAAACTTAACAAAAAACTCGTGAGCTCCGTTAGCGAAAGAAAACAAAACACCCCTTCAAGGTACTGTAATGAACTCATTCTTTATTTATATTGGTGTTAAAACTACTGTATTACAACTTCTCTATGGTTTATAAACTATTTTACTAGCCCTAGATTCATCAAAATAAGCAACCAACACACGAAAAACAGAATCTGTCAAAAACAGAACAGTCTGTAGTAATCTGTAACTAACGCAAACTTATGGAACACAAACAATTCTACCAAAATAGGAAATACTAGATAATTTTTTTATTGATCTGATGCAATTGGAATCAGTATTTTACCACGTTATGGTGATTTTAAACAATTGTTTTCGTGAACAGAAAGTTCCTGGAATTTTCAGCAAGATCAAATAACTATCATCCAAGAAGATCCTATAGGTCTTACTTGGCACAAACACTAATTAAAACATAAAACCACATCTAACCAGAGGCTAGATGATTTATTTATTCCTAAACAGAACCAAAAAGCAAGAAACTAAAATAAAATTGGGTTGCCTCCCAACAAGCGCTAACGTTTAACGCCCCAAGCTAGGCATGATGATTTCAATGATGCTCACATAAGACATAAGAATTGAACCATAAAGAGAGCATCATTAAGAATATGACTAGCACATTTAAGTCTAACCCACTTCCTATGAATAGGGATTTTTTGAGCAAACAACTTATGGGAACAAGAATCAACTTGCATAGGAAGGTAAAACAAGCATAACTTCAAGATTTTAAGCACATAGAGAGGAAACTTGATATTATTGCAATTCCTACAAGCATATGTTCCTCCCTCATAATAATTTTCAGTAGCACCATGAATTAATTAAACAATATAACCATCATATAAAGTATTCTTTTCATGATCTACTTGCATAAAAATTTATTACTCTCCACATAAGCAAAAAAAATCTCATGAATAGTAGTGGGAGCAAACTCAACATAATAACTATCATATGATTGAGAATTAAGATCAAGATGACAAGTTTCATGGTTATCATTATTCTTTAGAGCATACGTGCACTACAAGAAACCCGTTAATGCATGACGGATTTCACGTGACGTTTTTGGAAACTGTCATCGATTTCCAGGTACAGCCCTGCAAGCCCGCCAAAGCCCGCTTACCCTTTACTCGGATATAAAATACTAACCCTAACCCTCTCCTCTCTTCCTCCTCCGCAGCCCCTCCTCCCTATTCCCCATCAACTCCACACAGCGCCGCCACCCACCACCTCGCCTCTCACCTCCCACAGATCGTCGCCGGCCTGACCCCTCTTCTCCTCTCACCTCGTAGCTTCCAGATCCACCTCATTCAGCGCCCATCCATCCCTCCCGCGAACATCTCTCTCTCTCTCTCTCTCTCTCTCTCTCTCTCTCTTGTGACCCTCGCACTGCAGCCAACGCCCACCGATTCCGGCGACGTCCACCACCATGCAGTTTGCACTGTAACTGGTCTCCGACCCCTCTGTCCACCATGCCGGCTGGATCCGCCGCTCACGTCTCCGGTGCTCGCCCGCGACCCCTAGCACGTGGCTAGGGTTTTGGCTGCGGTGGTGCGTCCATCGTCGCCGTGTCTCCGACTGCTCCATTCGGCCGCACACCGCGCCCCCTCGCGCCCTCTCCTCCTCCTGGATGGCGCCTTCCTTGTTCGGTGCGCTTGCCCGTGTTGGGCTGCACGACGGCGACCCCAACCTCTCATGCATCTCCGGCGCGGTGGTGCATCATATCGCAACCTCCTCCGCTGCATTTGGACCACTGGAGGCCCTCCCTTGCCCATGTGAGCACCTCAAACCCCATTTCCTCTCCTCCAGCCCTTCTTTTCTTTTTAGGATGTGCTTTGACTGACTAAGCGTGTTCATCCGTATATATCTAAACAAGTTTCTGTTCTTGCAAGCATGGAACATATATGTTTACCTTGTGCAGTAATAGTTTTGGTGTCAAGCTTAATCCAAATGGCTTGAAAAGAGAAGTTTTGTGGGGACTAATTGAGGCTTTATAGATTCTTCATAGTTAAGCACTTGTACCTCTGCCTATCTCCTCTGCTGTGAGCCCGTGGCTAAAGCATACACTGTTTCATGTAGACTACTAGCTTGCATGGGCCTGAAGAATGGAGTAATTTAGCAAGTAGGAATTCTGTTTTTTCTTGCATGAGCTGTTGCACCTCTAGTTTGTTCTATTGTGTCCTTTAGAGTGAGGGGAATTGAAGAAAGTATTTTGTTGTTCATAATTTTCTTGGTTAATATGCATATCACTTATACATATATATTCACTTGTTTAGCTGTGGTAATTATCTTGATTAATATGCACAGCGTAGCCTGTTTCACTCACTAATTTTTTAGTATTTGATTTGATAGGTATAGCAGAGAAGTGAATGTATGACGGTGATGTTGATTGTTGGCTGCCGGTGTGAACCAACAAATATGCCAAGACAACAGGCAGTTGATGGAAGCATCCAAGTCGAGCCAGGTAAGAAGTAGTGAATCTAAACACCCCTGTTTCATAAGTGCACTCTGAATGATGTTGTTGGCCTAAAACTGAATGCCAATTAAGAAAATGCCTTAAATAATGTGTGTTCGCTAGCAAGGGAATAATGGTATGCTCCGACCACTTGATACTTTATTCCAATATTTTTGAATGATACATACATATATTGATCAAGATCTCTTATAGCCACGATTACTCCTATTGTGGCTGTAGTACATGGGTTAGCATAGTCAATTTAAGTAACAAGAATCTAGTTGGTGTCATTAAGCATAACTAGGATGTGAACTGGAATTCTAATTGTCTATGGGGTCAAGCAGAACATGTTTGTTTCATGTTCTGTATGAGGTTTGGCCACAATTCAGAAAATCATTGATCCCGCCAACTCTGTCTTCTATGTATTAAGTGCTAACATGTATTTTCGTAGTTGTACTTATGCCTTCAGAGGATTTTGGACAGCCAGATCAATATCAACTTGATATAGCCCACATTCTAGATATTCTGGACAATATGGACCATGCTTGAAAAGGCAACTATAAAAATCACTACATTTTGAAAAACAACTTAGGTTTATTATTGGCTAAAGAGATTTTTTTTGTAGATGCACAAAGAAACTAGAATCGAAGTAGTAAAGGAAATAGTGATTAATAATAAAAGATTGATAGTACTATTATCTATCTCAATTTTGGCAAATGAGTGTGAATCTAACATCTAACAGACTTCTCAAAAAAAATTAGTGTATATGTTTTTATATGGTTTATGGTAGCTCACAGTCTGAATTTTGTGCTTGCAGGTGCATTCACATCACCTGATCTTGTGCAGGCTATGGGAATATACTTGACCATTCTTGCTGCTTTGAAATCTAGTATCTAACAGTCTTAAGAAGGTATATCAACTTTTTAATCTGTATACCATGTGCTGTCTGCACTATAACTTTGTTTATTATGCATCCAGTATAACATTAAAACAATACACGTCTTAGCATATGTTGTTTTGCTGCTGATGCATATGCATGCTTGCACTATTAATATACATGCAGTGATGATGAATCATCTCTCACACATGCGCAAGCCTTGTTCATACTGTTGTCACCCTGCATACATATATACTGGTTCATTTCATTTCATTATTGTTTCCTGTTATAAATAATAATACTATGTTTGTCAAGTGGGCAGCAAGTATTGTTTACTATTTGTTAGCCCTTTGAGATGTACTTGCAACATAAAATTGAGTTTTATGCCGCTGCTCGTTGACCCGTTTGTTCACACATCATGGCGAGGATATTGTTTGTTAGTGATGCCATTTTGTTGGCATGTTTATATGGCCTCAACTACTACTACTATAGTACTTGAGTTCTGTGATGTATCTTTTGTTTCCTTGTCATTTGACTTTCATTTGACATTCTTTTCTTAGATTAGTTTTAACCGACTTCATGTTTACTCTCAGTATATAGTAGATGCAATGTTATTCTCATTTGTAGGCACTATAAGATTTAAGAATTTTTGACAACATATAGTTCATTTTTATTTTTGTTGTAGTTCTCTTATATCTATGATCAATTCATATCTACAAATATCTAATAAGGTTCTCGAAAATATGCCAGGTAAGATTAGGTAGCGAGCTACTTGGTGCTGCCATCACAATCAACCACGACATCATAGTTGCCATAGGAGGACCGACAAGAAGAACATGAATAACAACCTCAATAGCTTATATGTTATGTTGATGTAAAATGGGTTGTACTGGTTCCTAACCTTGTGTGATATATTGTTCATTTATGTTGTAAGTTATCACTTGATAGAAGTATTTTGTAAATTGCTATGTTGTATATACATATGGATGGCTGCGAACTGGATCAAATGTGTAATGTTCTGACAGTTTGCAAATACTTCCTCTTGGGCCAAAATTGGCATTTGGAATTGTGAGAAACATTATGCTAAAAACGTTCTTGGTCAAAATTAGGCAGAAATAAATGGGTTAATGAGGCAGAAATAAATGGGCTAGTTGGCTCTGCCAAATTTAAACTGTGCTGAAATTGATGATGATTTTTGTGACGGAAAATAGTATCCACGTAGGCAGACATGTCATTCGAATTAGTCAATCAGAAATCCTACATGGCGTCAGTCCATGACGGATTGTTCCTGTCACAGAGGTTTGGGCTTGGGCGGGCCTGGTGCAGATCCATGACGGACAAGAACCGTCAAGGAAAGGATGATGTGAAATTATGACACGATATACATGACGGATTTCAAATCCGTCATGCATGGGGGCCCATGACAGTTTTTCATTGATCCATGACAGACTCTATCCTTCATGTATTAACAGATTTCTTGTAGTGGTGTCATCACAATAATCATCATAGATAGGAGGCATGCTTTCATCATAGTAAATTTTCTCATCAAAGCTTGGGGGACAAAAAATATCATCTTCATGAAACATAGCTTCCCCAAGCTTGTGACTTTGCATATCATTAGCATCATGGATATTTAAGGAATTCATACTAACAACATTGCAATCATGCCCATCATACAAAGATCTAGTGCCAAACATTTTAATGCATTCTTCTTCTAACACTTTGGCACAATTTTCCTTTCCATCATACTCACAAAAGATATTAAAAAGATGAAGCGTATGAGACAAACTTAATTCCATTTTTTTGTAGTTTTCTTTTATAAATTAACTAGTGCTAAAACAAGAAACAAAAAGATTCAATTGCAAGATCTAAAGATATACCTTCAAGCACTCACCTCCCCGGCAACAGCGCCAGAAACTAGCTTAGTTGACGGGGTGTGAGTGCCGCTTACCTAGCCTCCCCGGCAACGGCGCCAGAATAGAGCTTGATGTCTACTACACAACCTTCTTCTTGTAGACGTTGTTGGGCCTCCAAGTGCAGAGGTTTGTAGAACAGTAGCAAATTTCCCTCAAGTGCATGACCTAAGGTTTATCAATCCGTAGGAGGCGTAGGATGAAGATGGTCTCTCTCAAGCAACCCTGCAACCAAATAACAAAGAGTCTCTTGTGTCCCAAACACACCCAATACAATGGTAAATTGTATAGGTGCACTAGTTCGGCGAAGAGATGGTGATACAAGTGCAATATGGATGGTAGATATAGGTTTTTGTAATCTGAAAATATAAAAACAGCAAGGTAACTAATGATAAAAGTGAGCGTAAACGGTATTGCAATGATAGGAAACAAGGCCTAGGGTTCATACTTTCACTAGTGCAAGTTCTCTCAACAATAATAGCATAATCGGATCATATAACTATCCCTCGACATGCAACAAAGAGTCACTCCAAAGTCACTAATAGCGGAGAACAAACGAAGAGATTATGGTAGGGTACGAAACCACCTCAAAGTTATTCTTTCCAATCAATCCGTTGAGCTATTCCTATAAGTGTCACAAATAGCCCTAGAGTTCGTACTAAAATAACACCTTAAGACACATATCAACCAAAACCCTAATGTCACCTAGATACTCCAATGTCACCTCAAGTATCTATGGGTATGATTATACGATATGCATCACACAATCTTAGATTCATCTATTCAACCAACACATAGAACCTCAAAGAGTGCCCCAAAGTTTCTACCGGAGAATCACGACGAAAACGTGTTCCAACCCCTATGCATAGGTTCATGGGCGGAACCCGCAAGTTGATCACCAAAACATACATCAAGTGGCACGTGATATCCCATTGTCACCACAGATACGCACGACAAGACATACATCAAGTGTTCTCAAATCTTTAAAGACTCAATCCGCTAAGATAACTTCAAAGGGAAAACTCAATCCATTACAAGAGAGTAGAGGGGAGAAGAAACATAAGGTCCAACTATAATAGCAAAGCTTGCGATACATCAAGATCGTGCCAAATCAAGAACACGAGAGAGAGAGAGATCAAACACATAGCTACTGGTACATACCCTCAGCCCCGAGGGTGAACTACTCCCTCCTCGTCATGGAGACCGTCAGGATGATGAAGATGGCCACCGGTGAGGGTTCCCCCCTCCGGCAGGGTGCCGGAATTGGGTCCCGATTGACTTTTGGTGGCTACAGAGGCTTGCGGCGGCGGAACTCCCGATCTAATCTTCGTTCTGGAAGTTTTAGGGTACGTAGGTATATATGGGTGCAGGAAGTACATCGGTGGAGCTTCGGGGGGCCCACGAGGCAGGGGCGCGCCCTAGGGGGGTGGGCGCGCCCCCCACACTCGTGGGCACCTCCCTTCTCTCCTGACATGGGGTCCAAGTCCATCCGGTAGTTTTCCTTCCAAAAATAACTTCTCCAGTTGATTTCGTTCCGTTTCGACTCCGTTTGATATTCCTTTTCTTCGAAACACTGAAATAGGCAAAAAAACGGCAAATCTGGGCTGGGCCTCCGGTTAATAGGTTAGTCCCAAAAATAATATAAAAGTGGATAATAAAGCCCAAAATGGTCCAAAACAGTAGATAATATAGCATGGAGCAATCAAAAATTATAGATACGTTGGAGACGTATCACCCCTCCCATCGCCCCCTTTTCGCCATTCAAAATCCCAAGCCGCCATAACCTCTCCGCTCCAGCCGCGAAACCCCACCCTCCTCCGTCTGCCACATCACCGCTGCCCAGCCGGAGCCTCTTCCCCGACGACGTCGTCCACCGCAACAGCTTGACGTCCCTCGTCCACCTCCCCGGATGAGGATCCGTCGTCCATCTCGCCATCCCACCGGTTCAGCCGCCCTGTCCTCCACCTCCAAGGAGCTGGTCCGATGATCGCCTCGTCTATCGCGGCTGCTCCATCCCCACAGTGTCGCCTTAACCTGCTCCACCGGAACCGCAACATCCTCACCGACTCCTTGGACGAAGCCGAGGCCTACTCGGCACCACCAAAGAGGTTGTACACTCATCGCATCACACCTTCTCCTTAACTCGACCTCCCGGCGCCGACGGTGCTCCATCCCGCACCCCCATGGAGCGGCTACCTTGAAGCCGGCGCCGCGGGCGACATCTCCACGACGGCTCTCCCCCAGTGCGAGGCCCCTTCGTCGGCGGCGTCCATACCAGCCGGATCTGTTGCTGCTGCTCCGGCTCTCGCTCGCTTGCTTGCGCTGCTGCTGCTGCTCCGGCTCTCACTCGATCGCTCGCTTGCCCTGCTGCTGCTGCTGCTCCCCCCCTTGCTCGTGCTGCTGCTCTGCTCCGATTAAGCCACACTTCAGTTGACTGAGTCGACTTTTGGGTCAGTTGATTTTCAGGGGTTGGGGGGCTCGCCGGAGTTAAGGAAGAACCACCGGCAGCGGGGACGGGGGCTCGCCAGAGAGGTACCCCACTATCTATCTTAGGGTTCAGGGTGGGCGGCGGGGGGCCTAGAGGGCTAGCCGGGGCGGCAGTGGCGAGTTGTTTCGGGGCGGCGAGGCGGCGCTGGGGCCGGCGGTTCAGCTGGTGGTGGCTGGTGGCTTAGGGGGGTGCAGGTTGAAGATGAACTGCAGGCCCTCCCTAAACTACATGTCAAGTGCCTCTCTGCTACCATTGCGTTCAGTTTTGACACTAGCATTCAGATTCCACAGTAAATTTCAGTTTCGACAATTAAGTTCAGAGTCAACAGTTTTTACCTCATCTATTGTAGTCAGGTGGTTTTTGGTGATGTTAATTTTACATCCATTTTACATCATCTATTGGAGATGCTATTAGAATCCCACCTGAGATTGACGATGTCTGTCTTGTGCTGCTTCAGCCTTGACGTCTTACGGCTCACCGGAGCTGCTCCAACAACAGAACGATCCATCACAACAGAGCAGTGCCCTGGACACTGTCTACTGATTCCTCAGATCTTCCTCCACACCTCCGACAGCCACCTCTGCCTCAACTGCTTCAGCGACCAACCCAATGATGCTAAGGTCGACACGACTACGACAAAGAGGTTGTACACTTGTTGCATCACTTATTACTATACATTCACGTCGATCCATTAGGGCTATTTTGGTTCAACGGAAAAACGTCGATCCACTGGTTGTTACCATCACTCTAAATTTCTGCATGCTCTCCTTACATAATCTCACCATATTTTTTTCAGTATGCATGTCGATATTGTATCTGATCATCTGAACATGTAGAGAAAAAGAGAAGAGTTTTGTGTGGCAATACAATGTCATGCAGACATCGCTCCATGGTGGGTTCAATGGCAAACCCTCCCCACCCCTCTCCAGATTGTAATCCAGAGGAAGATATCTGTTCTGAGGCGGATTCAGACGCCGCTGACCACTCCTATTTACCCCCCAAGGTGTTTGCTCTACCTTGGCATGATGATGTTAGTCATATCATGCATATGTTGCCTTGCACTGCCTACTTTTGACATCATATATGTCATCTGCTTAGTTTAGACATGTTCTGTAATGCCACCAGTTTAGTTTCTATATCATATATGGGAATTATGCAGTCTCATGTCTTTTAGCCAGCGATAATATATGTGAAATGTGCACTGCCATCCTGTTTAACCAGGCATCATATATTTGAATGATATCTTGCCCATCCTTTTCTTCATTATATTTCCATTTGTCGACAATGTTTATACATTAAACTACTCTTCCTGTGAATCAGCCATTTGGGTGGGAGATGGAAAAATCTGGAGTGAAAACAAGGCCTTCAGAGCAGACGGTGCTACCTGTCGAAGCAGATCTCTTGTTGAGTCCCGATAGCTCCTCGAGATGGATTCAGAGACAGATGACCAGTCCTATTCCCCCACTGAGGTGTATGCTATAACTTGGCACGGTTATACTTCTCATATCATGCATACGGTGTCTTGCATTGCATAGTTTAGACATCATATACACAATATTCAACACCATGTTCTTAGTTCAGACATCATATCGAATGCCCTCTGTTTAGCATATAAATCACATATGTAAATTAAATGATGCGATCCTGATTACTTAGATAACATGTAGGTGAATTATGTCATGTGATCTTGTTTAGTTATTCATCATATCTTTGAATTATATTATGCTATGCTATCCAGTTTAGATAGACATCATATATGTGAAATTATGTCATGCTATCCGTTTTAGTTAAACAATATACATGTCAACTATTTCATGCCCTCTTTTTTCCACACTATCTATTGCATCTGCCTCTCATACAACGTCTGTACATTCAACTATGTTTCCTGTTTATCAGCCATTTGAATTGGAGGGGGTGATGCCAGTATCTAGCGGATAAAAAACACGGTCTTCAAATAAATCAGTGCTACCTCTTGGTGGAGATAGCACCCCGTTTGTACATGCACAAGAACCAGCCCTACCACACATAACCCAAACTCTCACAGATTGCACCCCTACTGCGATGGACAGAGAACCAGCTTCACCCAATCTAACCCCAACCCCAGCCGATAGTAACCCAGTTCCTGTTGACACAACACCATCTCCACCATAGAGCTCCCAAACAAGAGCAGTTAGTAAGGCAGCTCCAGTGCCCAAAGGGCCAGTACTATCACAGCGAACCCCAACTCCACGGTTAGTACGCCTATTCCTGTGGAGGAAGCACAACCAGCTAGTCGTAGTTTAGCATCTATCGCATTTGATGTTGTTAAATCGTATGTGCGTATCTTCCCATCTTGGAAATATTATACTGAAGATGAAGGAAAATGCCAGTTGCAGGTGTTTGTCCAGGAGTTATGTGTAAGTAATGTTATCCATGGCAATTACTTTGCTTCGTCCCATACATCCTACCTCCATGATGGTTATAATACAACAAATTTTCCCATTTTTCTCTATAGAGAAGGACCGATTTGGAAACTCAGGATGAGGTAACCTGTGCTAATACCTCTGCTATGTTCAAGAATGCTTGGTGGCGATCGAATTACTCAAGAAAACGTACTTCACGGCAAAGAAACTCATAAAATTCCCTTATGTTCTCCTGAGACACATTTAATTGATGATGATTTGGGAACGCCTTGTTACATCTTGGTCCCGAACCAAGAATGTGGTATGGTCTATGAGCTCATTTTCTATTTTAAGTATTATATTATTGTGTCTTCTTGTACTCTGTTCATGTAGAACAAGTGCCTAAACTGAAGAACAACTGTTCTAATTTAAGATGCCATTGCTATCATAGTTCAAAAAGCGCTAGGCGTTAATTGTGCGTTTGCCACCGCCTTGCGCTTTATCGACCAAAGCGCATGCTTATGCGATTATCCATAGATTATGCATAGTTATGCATAATGCGTTTTGCCAACGCCTAGAGCCTAGCGCGCTTAAGCGCTTCGCTTAAGCGCTTTTTTAACTATGATCGCTTTGCTCTTGTATCCTTGTATTTACTCATACAAAGTTATTTTTAAATTGAAGGATCCAATCGAAACTCCAATGGCACAAAGGTATGTTCACGCATGTTTCTTTAACAGGTTTGCTCTTATCAATAGCTCTGTTGATTTCAATTTCAATTGTGTATACAATTGACTTTCATATCATGCACATTACTAGCATCACAATGAGCCAATAGTGTTGTTGTACATGTAGACCCGTGGTACCCATCTGAAATCTTGTTGTGCCGTGTAGTTTCCCACGCTTTGTATTCTTTCACTGCTGCTTTGTCTTGAACTGATATGATTTGAACCGTGTCTCTATTTTGATTTGGCAAGACAATGCAGTGACCATAGGACATAGATATAGGTTTGTTTGATGATTTTATTATGTACTAGTACTTGGCAATAGAAGACTTGGTAGTTTAATCATGTCCACCTTACTAATGAACTGGTTCACCGAAATGAGTTTCATATACTAGTACATGCTAAACTTGTTATGTGTGCGCTTGTTTCTTCTTTTAGAATCTTGATAGAATATTGGGGAAGAGTGCCTTATTAAGCAATGGTAAAGGAAGTAATGCGAGATAAGGTTCAGGATAGTGACACATCCTTGTTGGTCTCCAACAAAGTTGATAAAACAGCTAAGGAAGACTATCTTGAGGACAATGAGACAACCCCAAAGTCTGTCTTGGTTTAGTGTTCGATTATCGCCACTACCGCTTGCACAAGCTATTCAAACTCCTTTATCGAATCAGTTCGGTTTCTTGAGTCTCAACTACAAGCTGAAAGACATCAATCAACTGTGCTGCGACAAGAAGCGGAAGGACTGCGGAAGTCCCTGGAGCATTCAGACGCATACTTTCTGGTGCAACAACAAGTGTTGGAGGATTTTAGCGCCGAACAGGACAAAGCTAATCAGCTTGCTAAGCTTATTACCAGCTTGGTGGATACCCAGGATAACGTTTCCTGAGCTCTTCTGAAGTTGTTTCAGTTATGCTCTTGTTTTGCTCGCGTTTATTTGCCTTTGGTGGCCAATTTTGTGGCCAAATGTATGTAATGTCTGCTTTGTTCCCTATATTTGCACTGGTGGTGAACTTTGATGCCCAGTGGATGTAATATGTGTAATAGCGGTAATAGGCTAGCGCTAATTGCTTGCTTATTTATTTCCTTATTGTCTTGTTTAGTTGTTTGCTTGTAGTCACCGCAGTTCTTTTTCTGTTTTTTTTCTAGTGGCCGCAATAGCCTATTTTTGGTAACTAGGCCAAAATAATCATGGCAACACACGGACTGTTGTAACCATGGGCCTCCTGCAGGCCGTATGACCCATGGGCCTTTGTCCGGCCGTAGGAACCATTGGCCTTCTATACGGGCCGTAGGATCCATCGGCCTTCTATACGGGCCTTAGGGTCCATGGGCCTTCTACGGGTCGTACGATCCATGGGCCTTCTACGGGCTGTACTATCCATGGGCCTCATACGGGCCGTAGGATCCATGGGCCTTCTACGGGGCGTACCATCATTTCGCCAATCATGGGTTGTACTATTCGTGGACCATAACGGGCCGTTAATAGGCCATATTTGATAACTCTATGAAAACAGCCCAACGGGTTTTTTTTGACATGAAAACAGCCCAACGTATTAATGCTCCGCAAACGAGCCGAATGTAACGACATGCTGAATTTGGCCCCAAGCGTAAAATAGCGAAGAACGGGCCGTATGTAACGAATCTGCAAATGAGCCCAAGAATCAATGGGCCCTAAGAAGGCCGAAAGATAACTTGGGCCGGAAACGGCCCAATGGAATAACGGGCCGTTAATGGGTATAAAGTGATACACTGATCATTACGGGCCAGTTTCACCACGGGCCGTTAATGGGCCAAGAGTTACAAAGGTCCTCATATGGGCCGAAAGAAGTCATGGGCCACACATGGGCCGGAGGTTAAAACGGGTTGAATCATATTGGACGGCCCAGATGACGCTACTGGGCCTAATTCGCATAGGGCGTAACGGGCCCTGGGTTAGCGGGCTATAAATGGGCTACATGCGAACAGGCCGTTAACAGGATTTCCATGGGCCGGCCCGCCACCTTTTGACCAAGTGCAAAGTTACTGACCAGAAACTTACCAGGTAGTTGAAATCCATTCTACTGCGTCTGTGTTCAAACCAAAGCGTGGTGACCTCTCAATCTACCACGAACTACACGCCAGACATGAAGTTTGGGCTTAGGTCGGCCTGAGGTTCGAGTTCACGCGGTGACCACGTTCGTCCAAGCGTGCTGGCATACGGCCGACGCGCTCTGCATCGCGCCCGCGCCTCTGTTGCTCGCATGATCGCTTCCCCGCTTTCCAAACCTTGCCAAACTTCGCCCCGATCTTCGTCCCGACCCTCATAACTCTCGTCTGGCGCTCGCCGATGCCGGAGCTCGCTGCAGCGAGCACGGGCGCGGTCCGGCCAACAGAACAATGCGTTGTGCACTGTGTTCATCGCCACCCTCTCGCCCCTGTGCTCGTCTCCGCTCGCCCATAGTTCCCGCATGAGTTGTCGCCTTCCCCCTCGCTCACTAACGCCATTCGTCGCCGGGCGCCGTGTCCAGGTGTCCTCCGGCGGAGCCCGATCCCCTCTCGTTGCTCAGCTATAAATAGAGCCCTCCCCAGCCTCCTCGAGCATCATCCACTTCTCACACACACTCCACGATCTCGTAGAAAGCTGTAGCTTGGCCAGGGAGGCCGCTGGCCGCCGTCCCCGAGCTCGAGCTCGCCGGCGATCCCCTTGGGTCGTCTTCACAGCTCCAGCCCCTCCCAGGCTCGGGCCACCCTTCCAGCGCCTCCGCCATGCCTTGGTGGTGCCGTTCCGCCCGGTTGGAGCCCCTGGTGTCACCTCTAGTCGCCGTCGTCTTCAACTCCGGTGACCTCTCCTAGTCACCACTCAGATGCTGTGGCAATGCATGAGTGGGCGCCCATGAGGTTTACGCTTGATGTCACCCCCTTAGTTCTGTTTTTTTAATTCAAATTTAATTCTATCCAGAGAGCTTCAAATAGCCAAAACTTTTTAACCATAAGTCCAAATGAATTGATTCTTTTTGCATTGTGTTCTTTATGAACAAATCTAGCAGCTCATCAAAAATGAGATTTTTCTCTACTGCCTAGATTTTCTAGTGAATTTCAGAAGGGTTCTTGATGTTTTCTTTTGGTGTTTATATTTATTTTCAGAAAGTGAAGCTTGTCTTGAGGATCACCAGGAGGATTGTGAACCTCATCTGCACTAAGGCAAGCCACAACAACATTTTCATGGTGCCATTACAGTATTTGTGATTTTTCAACTTGAATTAATGATTTAATACATGCATTTAAATCACTAGTATAATATATTATTTATATTCTGGTTGGTTGCTTGTTTAAGTTGGTATATGCTTAGTTTACATAAAGTTTGAAGCTAACGAAGTTGGTTATGTAACTTGAAGTAATATTTGTTATGAAGAAGTAATATGGTTATGGATATAAGTAATTATTTTTGAGTTATTTTATTAAATGAAATAAATGATAAATTTGCTAAGTAAAGATTTTGTTTAAAGTGATGATTAATCATAACAAGGGAAGTGTTATGAGTTGTTGATGTCTATGCTTAGTGTGGATATACTTGACCCAGTTATTTCCGATGATGTATGATGCATATATTTGTGTTGCACTTTCATGGCATGTTATGACACCGGTTACTTTCACGTTAAGTTGAACCTGCTAATAACTCAACTTGAATATATCGTTGACCGGGTCATGGTGCCACTGAATCGAGTTTTTCCCAGTGCAACCACATTTGCCTTTATGGGAAGGCCTTTATTCGGTCCGTTGTCATGCCTCTGGTCGGTGCCTCCAATGAGGGAAGGTTATGGGCGTGGGGTGCCCTGGCCCGGTATGCATACATAACCTTGTGTGCCCGTTGTTGATGTTATGGTACCTTGTCCCCGTTTGGGACCGTTTATGTTTTGCCACGACGGTGGCCGTTGGTGTCTTTGGTAGACACGGGGCCACCCAAGACTAGCCCAGTGGGGAGTGAGTCGGAGTGGCCGAGAGAGTGTCATGGTAATGGAGGGGTTTCGTCAGAATGCCGTTGGTCTACCCGAATGGGAGGCCATGGGTTCCTTAGTGTGGTTACAGTGCGCTATCTCTGCAGAGTGTATTAAATCTATCGATAGCCGAGTCCACGGTTACGGACACGCTCGAAAGTAGGTCACACCATGGGTCAATGTTTAAATTAATCTTGCACACTAAGTTATGAACGTTGCACTGTTGAGAATATGATGATGGGTAAACAATCTTGATGTTGGAGACCAAGAGTTGGTCATGGTTGTGATCACCGGAAAGATCACCGTTTGAGACCAAGTGTTGGTCATGGTTGTGATCGCCGGAAAGATCACCGTTTGGTTACAAGGTAACCCCGATCCAAGACCACGAGGTTGGTCTGTTTATGATCCGCGAGCGATCAACGTTGGTAAGCAAGTCCGAGGGAATTTTGTCACGAGATCATGATCACAGCATGTATGATATGTTGTTGCAATTCTAATTGGTTAAGTATAATGATATTGTTTGTCATTATGTTTATGCTTGTTGTGAGCTTGCAAGTACATTCAATGTACTGACCTGGCGTGTCTTGCCAGCTTTCAGGAAAGTCTCGTTGGAAAGGAGTGTTGTCTGAGTCTAGATCGTGTCCACGTTGGTGTACCTATGCTATGGAGTTCCGCTATGACATTGTTCCGCTACCAAGTAGTTGTATGATTGAGGGCCCCTTTATGTTCACTAAATAATGTACATATTGTTTAGCCGCACCGTGTGTGCCGCTTGGCCTCGCCACCTGTTGTAATGTAAACTATGATCCACTAGCATCAATAAAGCGGTTGTTTTCTGTACCAAGATGTTGTGTGTTGCCAGAAGACATGGTCTCTGCGCTGGCAATGCATGATAAACTGGTTGCTTTGAGCCAGGGTGCCACAATGCTTGGTATCAGAGCCGCGCTGACTGTAGGCCACGCTATACTACGACGTGTTAACTGGATGTTAGTCACGAGTTTAAGTTGAGTGCCGGTAGCATTTGTAGCTGGTTGTTGCATTGCATGCACTCGTTTTATTTTTAGGCTAACCTGCTAATGGTTGTGAGTGTAGATGGCTCCAGTGACGTATCCGTGCCAGTTGCAGCTGATGCCGTACACGTTGCCGCATCTCCTTCATAACGTGTGGTGTCAGTTGTACCCCCTCAGTGACGACCTAGTCTATCGTGTGTACCGGGAGCGTCTAGCAGATTCAGTGTATGAGTATCTCGCAGTGGTTACTCTGCGCACCAGTTCCTATTCCAGCACTTACACTCGTACCTCCCGGAGCGGTTTTTCTTCTACCGCTTCTCAGGCTGTCGAGTTTGCTGCATTCGAGGTCCTTGTCGAGCTTCGTTATAACGAGGTCTAGATACAGAACCACCCAGGTTTCTACTACTATCCCTCTCTGCACGATAATGGTCATGTTCGTTTCCCTATCATTGATCCGGAGTCTGATAGTGTTGCTAGCCACCTTTCCCATTATATCACTGCTAGCTATCTTATGATCCACGAGCTGGCTCGAGAGCTGACTCGTGCTCGTACTGCTTTAGCCTCTACTAGATCTGTCACTCCTCCATCCTCTACGGGATTTACTCCTTATATTCCATCCAGTTCTAGTTCCCCTATTTCACCGGTTACTCCTCCGAGTAGCTTGGGCACCTCGACCGTGCATCCTCTTAGTGCTCCTACTGAGTGGGTTTCACTTCTCACTACCCCTGTAGATCCGATGCTTCACCCTACACCAGCCCTGGAGGGAGAGCCCTCGAGGCAGCCTCGTCGTGTTACCTTTAACCCGGAGGTTTCAGTTAACCTTATCAGTTCAGGATCCGAGTCCGCTTCAGGAGAGGACCTCGCAGCACCAGCAGAGCAGTAGAGCTTCTGAGTATTCGCAGTTGTCAGGATGATGTACGGAGGTAGTCGTACGAGTCATGATGTTCCGTTTCCTGTATGAGAGTAGTTGAACCTGGCATGATGTTTATCTTTCATGTATGAGTCTATGTATAATTATGTTGGAACTCTATTTTATTCGTCGTATTTTCTTTGTTATTTCGTTTTCTCTCGGGATTTGTTGCTGGTTTTTCCCCCAATTTATTTTGGATGTTTCTCATCACGGTTGCGTTGTCTTTGGAAAAATCCACAATAGGATGACGCGGGGAGGCAGCAGTAGCGATGCTCAAGAGGATACTCCTGTTCGTTGTTCCGCACGACTGGCAGGACGCTCCCCCGAGCCGTACGTTCCACCACCGCCTCCACCGCCAAATCCGCCCTCCACCGAGAAAATTCTGCGTATGGTTGAGGAAAGAAGGAATAATGATCTAATTGAAATATTAAGGAGTGTGCAAGCTGTGGTTGGACAAAATGGAAATCAAAACGGTCATCACTCCAAGCTGTCAGATTTTCAGAGAACCAAGCCTCCTAGTTTCAGTCAGGTTATTGATCCCTTGGATGCAGACGATTGGTTACAAACCATTGAGATGAAGCTCGAGATTGCTCGTACTGAAGAAGATGATAAAGTTCCATTTGTAACCCATTATCTTGAAGGTGCTGGTGCCATATGGTGGGAAAACGCAAAAGCCATGTGGCCTGCTGATGAGGAAATCACCTGGGCAAAATTCAAGGATCAGTTACGGAATATCATATTCCTACTGGAATTATGAAGGTTAAGCAGCATGAATTTCTCGCGCTCCTTCAAGGAAATTATTCTGTGGGTGAATATTTGCAAAAGTTCAATCATTTGGCCCGTTACTCCCTTTATGACGTGGTCACCGAAGAAAGAAATATTGACAAATTCTTGGGGGATTGAACCCGCAACTCCGATGTACCCTCAGTATGTTTGATTTCCCAGATTGCCAAACTCTGGTAAACAAGGCTTTCATTGCTAAAAGGGAGCACAAGCTCGTATCAGGCAATAGGCCTGCCAATAACGATCACAAGCGCAAGTTCGAGCCAAGGAAGGAAGGGCAGCCAATGCAAAAGGCTCGTACCTGGCAGCATACTCAGATGGAATACAAGCCCAATTGGCAACAGAATGTTAACAAGACCACCACACAAGTCAATAATGTTGTGACCAACCCAATGCGAGAAGAGTGCCAGCGCAACAATTCTTGCTTCAGTTGTGGGCAAACCGGACATTATGCCAGACAGTGTCCCAAGAACAGCAAGGCAAATGCCCTATTCAGGCCACAAGTCAACTTTATGGAGTCATGCCCTACCCAGCAAAACATTACTGGGCACGTTCATCACCTCTCCATAGATGAAGCCTAAGAGAACCCCGAAGTCGTCATTGGTATGTTTTCTATTAATAACATACCTACCGTAATTTTATTTGACTCTGGGGCTTCCCACTCTTTTATTTCGCGGAGTTTTGTTGCCCAAAACAAATTTCCTTGTTCGCTTTTGGGCAAGAATATGCTGGTACAATCCCCAGGATCCTTAATCAGGAGCAATCTGGTCTGCCGTAATCTGGAAATCAATATCAACGGAGCATGTTTTCCAACTTCCTTGATAATCGTTGAGTCTGTAAGGTTGGATGTTATCTTGGGTATGAATTGGTTGACCCAATATCAAGTATGTATAAATTGCGCAACTCGAGAAGTCACTTTGACCAGTCAAGAGGGGAAGACTACCAAATTCTATGCTCACAGAAGCATACCCAAGAAAGAAATGGTTTTCACCACTATGGCTGGTGAGTTGGAATTAATTCCTATGGTCAGTGAGTTTCCTGATAAATTTCCAGGAGAACTGCCAGGCATGCCACACGATCGAGAGCTTGAGTTTGCAGTAGATCTTGTGCCCGGAACCGCACCATTATACAAGAAGTATTACAGGATGCCCTCATCAGAATTAGTGGAGCTAAATAAACAGCTTGATGAAATGCTCCAGAAAGGATATATCCGTCCCAGCTCTTCACCATGGGGATCACCTGCTATCTTCGTGGATAAGAAGGATGGAAGCCTCCGCATGTGTGTGCATTACTGTTAGCTGAATGATGTCACCATCAAAAATAAATATCCACTGCCTAGGATTGATGACTTGTTTGATCAGCTCAGTGGGGCCAAGGTATTCTCCAAGATTGATTTAAGGACAGGATATCATCAACTCAAGATTAAAAAGGAAGATATTCCTAAGACCGCATTCACTACTCGGTATGGTCTTTATGAATATACAGTTATGTCCTTTTGTCTCACCAATGCCCCTGCCTTCTTCATGCATATGATGAACAAAGTATTCATGGACTTCCTCGATAAATTCGTGGTAGTCTTTATCGATGACATACTTATATACTCAAAAAGTGAAGAAGATAACAAAGAACACCTCCGAGCAGTGCTACAATGACTCCACGACCATCAGCTATACGCCAAATTTAGGAAATGCGAGTCTTGGCTCAAGCAAGTTGGATTTCTCGGGCATGTGCTATCCGGCGAAGGTATAGCCGTGGACCCGAGCAAAGTAAAGGATGTGCTCGATTGGTTGCCACCCACAACTGTATCACAGATCTGGAGTTTTCTTGGATTAGCCGGATACTACCATCGTTTCATTGAAGGATTTTCCAAGATTGCTAAACCCATGATGGAGCTGCTCAAGAAGGATAAGAAGTTTGAATGGACTGAGGACTGTGAGAAAAGTTTCAATGAGCTAAAGATACAGCTGACGACCGCACCTGTGTTGACTCTTCTAGATATCTACCGCAGCTTTGATGTGTACTGCAACGCCTCCAGACAAGGTCTTGGGTGCGTACTTATGCAAGACGGCAAGGTGGTAGCATATGCATCGCGACAGCTACGACCCCACGAGGGAAATTATCCTACTCATGATCTGGAATTGGCCGTGGTGGTTCATGCTCTAAAAATTTGGAGACACTACCTCATCGGGAAGAGGTGCCAAATTTTTACCGACCACAAAAGTCTCAAGTATATATTTACTCAGCCAGATTTAAATCTCCGTCAATGAAGACGGCTTGAGTTAGTCAAGGATTATGATCTTGGAATTAATTACCACCCGGGTAAGGCTAACGTGGTTGCCGATGCACTCAGTCGAAAGCCTGTCAGCCTGAATGTCTTAATGAAATCCTTGCCTCCTGAACGCTCAACCTGGTCATAGTTGATGCTGGTCTTGCTAATATTTTGGAAATTACACCTACACTTGAGGAAGAGATCCACAAGGCCCAACCAGCTAACACCGTCCAGCAGAAACATGCCAAGCGTATGATAGCAGGACAGACTTCTGATTTTTCTGAGCATCAACTTGGTACCCTCCGATTCCGTGGAAGGATTTGTGTACCCAGTCAGGAGGATTTAAAGCAGAAAATCATGTCGGAAGCACACAAATCTTTGTATTCTATTCACCCTGGAGGTACTAAAATGTATGAAGACCTTTGACAAATATTCTGGTGGGATGGAATGAATAAAGACATCGCCTATTTTGTGGCCTGTTGCGACATATGCAACAAGGTGAAGGCAGAGCATCAGAAACTAGCCGGACTTCTCCAACCGCAGCCAGTTTTGCAATGGAAATGGGATGATGTCTGCATGGATTTTGTCACAGGGCTACCTAAGACTCAGCGAGGCAATGATGCAATCTAGGTCATAGTGGACACCTTAACCATGGTAACTCACTTTATCCCGATCAGAACCACATATCGAGCAGATCAACTTGCACAACTATATGTATCCAGGATAGTCAGTCTGCATGGAGTACCCCGAACAATCACTTCTGACCAGGGGTCACATTTTACCTCCGCTTTCTGGTCACGTCTCCATCAAGCCTTGGGGACAGCTCTAAAATATAGTACCGCTTATCATCCTCAAACTGATGGACAGACTAAGTGGGTAAACCAGATACTCGAAGATATGTTACGAGCCTGTGCTTTGGCCCAAGCATCTAAATGGGAAGACTGCCTGCCGTATGCCGAGTTCTCATACAGCTTCCAGACCAGTCTAAAGATGTCCCCGTATGAGGCTTTGTATGGCCGTAAGTGCCACACTCCTTTAAATTGGTCTCAAACTGGAGATAGCCGTATTTTCGGAACGGATCTCATGATGGAAGCTGAGAAGCAAGTCAAGGAAATCCGAGACAGATTGCAATTGGCCAAATCGCGACAAAAGAGTTATTATGATGCAAAGCACCGATAGATCAGTTTTAAACCCGGAGAACACGTATACCTCTGAGTCACTCCTATGAAAGGAGTCGAGAGATTCCAGACTCATGGATAGTTGGCACCCAGATTTATTGGTCCATTTCCAGTTATGTCCAGAGTGGGTACTGTTGCATATCAATTGGAACTACCCCCCAAATTGTCAGAAGTGCACAACGTGTTTCATGTTTCACAGTTGAGGCGATGCATATCACCACCTGAGAAAAAGACTGCTATGACTGAAATAGAGTTGGCAAAGAATTTAACATATGAAAAGAGACCGGTTAGAATTTTGGATCAGATGGAAAGGGTCACTCGTAGTAAAGCAAGGAAGTTTTACAAAGTTTAGTGGGAGCATTAGACAGAAGCAGAATCGACTTGGGAACGAGTAGAATTTCTAAAGGCACATTATCCAGAATGGTTTTCCCAAGCAACCGAATCTCGAGGACGAGATTCATCCTAAGTGGGGGAGGTTTCTGACAGACTGGTTTTTTCCCTCTTCTCTTTGCCTGATTTTCAGTTGGTTTGGTTTTCAAATTTGGAGTTTCGAATCTTTTCAGATGGACTTAAACACTTGGGTACCCCTTGACTTTCACCCAAGTGCCCCATTTCCCTCTCTAACTATAATTTTCTCTCTGGTTCACCTCAAAATAATATTTTGAATATTTTTCTTAAAGGAAAATATTCATTTTCCCTCTTTAAAACCCTAGCTAGCTCAATGTGCTACAAAGCAACCCCAATTTTTCTTGCCCGAAAAAATCTGAGAAAATTCCCAAATATTCTTTGAACCCTAGGGCACCTTCTCCTGAGCAAAAATATTTCATCATTTTTTGGAATATTTTTGCTACAGAAAATATTTTCTATTCTGGACAGAAATGATGGTTTCTACAGCAACTACCATTTTACTTGCTCTATTGTGGCTGATTTTTCTTGTGCACCATCACCTTAGTAGATGATTGCTAACCTCCAAAGCCCAGCTCCCAACTCTCAGTAGTTTGACCACAGTAAGCTCTCAAAGTTACTGACCTGAAACATACCAGGTAGTTGAAATCCATTCTACTGCGTCTGAGTTCAAACCAAAGCGTGGTAACCTTTCAATCTACCACGAACTACATGCCATACATGAAGTGTGGGCTTAGGTCAGCCTGAGGTCAGAGTTCATGCGGTGACCGTGTTCGCCCACGCGTGCTGGCATACGGCCGACGCGCTCTGCATCATGCCCGCGCCTCTGTTGCTCGCGTGATTGCTTCCCCGCCTGCCAAACATTGCCAAACTTCGCCCTGATCCTCGTCCCGACCCTCATAACTCTTGCTTGGCACTCGCCGACGCCGGAGCTCACCGCAACGAGCACGGGCGCGGTCCGGCCAACACAACAGTGCACTGCGCACTGTGTTCGTCGCCACCCTCTCGCCCCTGTGCTCGTCTCCGCTCGCCCACATTTCCCGCGTGAGTTGCGTCGCCTTCCCCCTCGCTCACTGACGCCGTTCATCGCCGGGCGCCATGTCCAGGTGTCCTCCGGCAGAGCCCGATCCCTCTCGTCGCTCGGCTATAAATAGAGCCCTCCCCAGCCTCCACGAGCATCATCCACTCCTCACACACACTCCACAATCTCGTAGAAAGCTATAGCCCGGCCGGGCAGGCCGCAGGCTGCCGTCCCCGAGCTCGAGCTCGCCGGCGATCCCCTCGGGTCGTCTCCATAGCTCCAGCCCCTCCCAGGCTCGGGCCACCCTTCCAGGGCCTTTGCCGTGCCTCGGTGGTGTCGTTCCGCCCGGTTGGAGCCCCTGGTGTCGCCTCTAGTCACCGTCGTTTTCAACTCCGGTGACCTCTGCTTCCTGTTGCCGCTGGAGAGGTCGTTTCCGACGCTGTCCGACCACCCATAGCTAACCTACGGATACGGGCAGGTGCGCCTCCATCTCCTCTTTCGATCGCTCCCTCTAGTTCGGGCCAAGAAGCCCTCCTCGCCGGCATGTGCTCTAGCGAAGCCGCGCCGTCCTCTGTTTTCCTCTCCCCCTCCCTCTCACCTGACTAGCAGGGCCCGCTAGTCAGCCACTCTGTATGCGCGCGAAGCGGTACGAGTGGTGGCGCCCGCGAGGTTTACGCCTTTGATGTCACCCCCCCTTAGTTCTGTTTTATTTAAATTCAAATTTAATTCTATCCAGAGAGCTTCAAACAGCCAAAACTTTTTAACCATAAGTCCAAATGAATTGATTCTTTTTGCATTGTGTTCTTTATGAACAAATCTAGCAGCTCATCAAAAATGAGATTTTTCTCTACTGCCTAGATTTTCTAGTGAATTTCAGAAGGGTTCTTGATGTTTTCTTTTGGTGTTTATACTTATTTTCAGAAAGTGAAGCTTGTCTTGAGGATCACCAGGAGGATTGTGAACCTCATCTGCACTAAGGCAAGCCACAACAACATTTTCATGGTGCCATTACAGTATTTGTGATTTTTCAACTTGAATTAATGATTTAATACATGCATTTAAATCACTAGATTATTATATTATTTATATTCTGGTTGGTTGCTTGTTTAAGTTGGTATATGCTTAGTTTACATAAAGTTTGAAGCTAACGAAGTTGGTTAAGTAACTTGAAGTAAAATTTGTTATGAAGAAGTAATATGGTTATGGATATAAGTAATTATTTTTGAGTTATTTTATTAAATGAAATAAATGATAAATTTGCTAAGTAAAGATTTTGTTTAAAGTGATGATTAATCATAACTAGGGAAGTGTTATGAGTTGTTGATGTCTATGCTTAGTGTGGATATACTTGACCCAGTTATTTCCGATGATGTATGATGCATATATTTGCGTTGCACTTTCATGGTATGTTATGACACCAGTTACTTTCACGTTAAGTTGAACTTGCTAATAACTCAACTTGAATATATCGTTGACCGGGTCATGGTGCCACTGAATCGAGTTTTTCCCAGTGCAACCACATTTGCCTTTATGGGAAGGCCTTTATTCGGTCCGTTGTCATGCCTCTGGTCGGTGCCTCCAATGAGGGAAGGTTATGGGCGTGCGGTGCCCTGGCCCGGTAAGCAGACATAACCTTGTGTGCCCGTTGTTGATGTTATGGTACCTTGTCCCCGTTTGGGACCGTTTATGTTTTGCCACAATGGTGGCCGTTGGTGTCTTTGGTAGACACGGGGCCACCCAGGACTAGCCCAGTGGGGAGTGAGTCGGAGTGGCCGAGAGAGTGTCATGGTAATGGAGGGGTTTCGTCAGAATGCCGTTGGTCGACCCGAATGGGAGGCCATGGGTTCCGTAGTGTGGGTACAGTGCGCTATCTCTGCAGAGTGTATTAAATCTATCGATAGCCGAGTCCACGGTTATGGACACGCTCGAAAGTAGGTCACACCATGGGTCAATGTTTAAATTAATCTTGCACACTAAGTTATGAATGTCACACTGTTGAGAAGATGATGGTGGGAAAACCATCTTGATGTTGGAAACGAAGAGTTGGTCATGGTTGTGATCGCCGGAAAGATCACCGTTTGAGACCAAGTGTTGGTCATGGTTGTGATTGCCGGAAAGATCACCGTTTGGTTACAAGGTAACCCGATCCAAGACCACGAGGTTGGTCCATTTGTGATCATGACGATCACCGTTAAAAGCAAGTCGAGGGAATTTTATCACGAGATCATGATCACAACATGTATGATATGTTGTTGCATTGCTAATTGGTGAAGTATCATGATATTGTATGTCATTATGTTTATGTTTGTTGTGAGCTTGCAAGTACATTCAATGTACTGACCTGGCGTGTCATGCTAGCTTTCAGGAAAGTCTCGTTGGAAAGGATTGTTGTCCGAGTCTAGATCGTGTCCACATCGGTATCCCTGTGCTATGGAGTTCCGCTACGACTTTGTTCCGCTGCCAAGTAGTTGTTATGATCGAGGCCCCCTTTATGTTCACTAAATAATGTACATATTGTTCAGCCGCACCGTGTGTGCCACTTGGCCTCGCCACCTGTTGTAATGTAAACTATGATCCGCTAGCATCAATAAAGCGGTTGTTTTCTGTACCAAGATGTTGTGTGTTGCCAGAAGACATGGTCTCTGGGCTGGCAATGCATGGTAAACCAGTTGATCTGAGCCGGGGTGCCACATTAGGGGGTTCCTCGGTGTCGATGGTACCCTAAATAGCAAGTATCGTCAGTGCGAGATACATGTGGTCATCGGTGTCGAATGCTACATCCATGTCCCACAAGTGACACAGGGGTCCTGTGTCCCGCAGCAACAGTTATCGGCGTCGATGGCGGTCGAACACCATTGCGAATTTGTCTGGCAGCCTCAGAGATGACGATTGAAAGCTAAGTGTTGAAACTTGAAACACCCAAACTGACTCAAGTCGGTTTGGTTGCTTGAAATTTTAAAATCTTGGCTTTAATCCTCATCGCAGAGGCTGCCAGAAAAACTTGCCAAGGTGTTCGACCATCATCGGCCACCAGAACTATTGTTGCGGGACGCCGTGCGCAGGCATCACTTGTGGGACGTGGATCTAGTGTTCAACGCCGAGTGCCTCATGTATCTTTCACCGATGGTACTTGCTATTTAGGGTTCTATCGATGCCGAGGAACCCCTAACCCGCTCATCCTGTTGTAAATATTTAGTTAGGTTGACGGAAAAAACAATATTGCTATGAAACTCATCTTTCGATTTAAATGTGCAGTTTTTTCATCGTTGTGAGGGTTTAGTGTTCGACGAGTTCCGCCACTGCATTGTGGGTTAGCACAAATGACATCTCCTCCCCCCCCCCCTTGATTTTCTCTGTTTCGGTCCTTGTGCCAATGAAACTTTCTAGCTATAGGTGTCTTCAATATCAGTATGTGTGACCACTATGAGTCTCCCATTCGAAAGGGTTACATCTATAAATATGCATGCATTTGCATATTTATACCTGATTCTTTCGAATTGTCCAACGTTATCCATGGACAGCCCGAGTATGTGTAGATTGGGTTCGTTTTCCCATATGCTCTGCTCCGGATCTGATGTAGAATTTTGTCAGTGCGTCCCTATTGTTCTCCGGGTACACATCCTCTCTGCTTATTGCCGAGACGTGTATTAGGAGAACAGCGGGGAGGTGCTGCCGAAATTTTGCGCCGGATCCGGAGCAGAGCATGGGAAAACAAACCCAATCTACACATACTCGGGTGGGATTAGGACCTATCTTTATCTATTAGTATCTAGGTTGCATGGACGTAATAAAAGTGACAAACTCCATTAACTGATGAATATATACATGCTGATATATATATATATATATATATATTTCGTATCTGTCCATTAGCTAGGCAAGATGACTGATCGTGCGTGGATGTACACCAGTCACACTAGTCAGAAAGACATGACCACTGAATGGTTAACAAAAACCAAGGGGTTTCCGAGAGCCGCATTTGCAAATGGCCAGAGGACAACATGGTGCCCCTACGCCGGGTGCAACAATTGGCACAAGAGGACAGAGGATGAAATGGGCAAACACCCGCAGAAGTGGGATTTACACCAGATTATACGGTGTGGACATTCATGGCGAGTTTGCCCAATGTGCCAGAGCTGAGGTGCTTCATCGTCGCACCGAGGAGCATGGTACCAGGATGCAAGACATGGTGCAAGACTTTGATGATGCTCGGGACTCGGACGATGAGATGGAGGAATCTGCAAAGGCCTTCAACGAAATGTTGGAGTCTATACTCTCCACGAGCACACTGAGCTTTATCAGCTGGATGCCATCTCACAAATAATGGCTCTGAAGGCTCAATTCAACTTGGGCAGAGAATGCTATGATGCAATTATGACAATACGTTTTCTACCCAAAGGCCATGTACTACCTGCAAACCTGTGCCAGTCAGACAAAATTCCCTGTGCTCTTAAGATGCCCTATGAGAAGATACATGCCTGTGAGAAAGGATGTGTCTTATTTAGGCTTCAGTATGCGGACTTGAACTATTGTCCCATTTGCAAGTCATCCAGGTATGTTGTGGTAGACAACGGTATGGGTGAGAAGACGAAGACCAAAATCCCCGTTAATGTTCTTCGGTATATGCCAATCGTAACAAGACTTCAACGTCTTTTCATGGTCAAAGAGATGGCAAGATAGATGACATGGCACAAAACGGGCAAAAGAACCCAACTAGATGAAGATGGGAAGGTGATGATGGTGCACACATCGGACGGTGAAGCATGGAAGAGCTTCGATGCATTACATGATGACAAAGTGGCAGATCCGAGGCATCCTCGAGTCGGCATCAGCACGGATGGGTTCAGTGTGTTTGGTCTGACGGCAGCCCAATACATTTGTTGGCCCGTATTTGTCTTTCCACTCAATCTCCCCACCGGACAGATTATGCAAAGAAAGAACATTTTCCTGACATTGATAATTCCAGGGCCCAACTATCCGGGGAAGAATATGAATGTGTACATGCAGCCGCTCAAGGGCGAATTGCAAGAAGCCTGGGATAATGGGTTCAAGAAATATGACGCCTTTAGCAAACGGAACTTCATAATGCGTGTCTGGTACATGTACTCGACGCATGACTTGCCGGCGTATGCACTATTTGTTGGCTGGTGTGTGCATGGAAGGTTCCCGTGCCCCACATGCAAGGGAGCTCTTGAGTTTCGTTGGCTTCAGGCCGGTCGCAAGTTTTCTTGCTTTGACATGCATAGATAGTTCTGGATGCTAGCCATAAGTTTAGGAAAGACAAGAAGAACTTCATCAGAGGTAGAGTTGTCAAAAAATCTGCACCACCTGAGTTGACAGGACAAGAGACACTAGATCAGTTAAACGCTCTCGATCCAGATCCAGAGCGTCCAGGGTATTTCAAGGGGTATAATTCGAAACATGCCTGGACTCGCAAGACATGCTTGTGGGATCTGCCTTACTTCAAAGACCTCCTTTGCCCACACAACATCGACGTGATGCACACTAAGAAGAATATCGCCGAGGCACTTTTTGGTACACTGTTCGGCATAGATGGGAAGTCAAAGGATAATACTAAGGCTAGAGTTGATCTGGAGGCGCTATGTAATAGGCCATTACAAAACATGAAAGAACCGAAAGGAAAGCAGAATTGGACGAAGCCAAAGGCATGGTTCAATCTTGGAAGGCCAGCTATGCGGGAAATTATCTTGTGGGTGCAACAACAGTTGATGTTTCCCGATGGGTATGCAGCGAATCTAAAGAGGGGAGCGAGTCTTGATAAATTGAAGATATTTGGTCTCAAGAGTCATGATTGGCACATATGGATTGAGTGGGTAATGCCGGTGATGTTGCATGGCTTCATCCCTGAGGATGAATGGCTAGTACTGGCAGAGCTGAGCTATTTCTTCCTTGTTCTCTATGCGAAAGAACTATCGCCTGGCCTGCTAGAAGAAATGGAAGAGTTGGCGCCGGAGTTGATCTGCAAGTTAGAGAAGATCTTTCCGTCGGGATTCTTTAATCCAATGCAGCACTTGATTTTGCATCTCCCAACCGAGGCAATATTGGGGGGGCCTGTGCAAAATCGTTGGTGCTACGCCACTGAGAGGATGCAGAAGATGCTACGAGTAAAATGTAAAAATAAACATAGAATTGAAGCATCGATGGCTGAGGCATTCATTACTGAGGAGGCGGCAAACTTCATGACAGCACACTACAAAGCCAAAAATCGGCATTTGCATAATCCTAAGCATCGGTACAATGCTGATGAAACTAAGAAAGGTGGATCCAACCTCAGCCTATTCAAAGGGGATCTCGCACCAGCCGGTACTTCTAATTCCTTAACGTTGGATTTCGAAGAATGGCAGATCATGTGGTTGTATATCTTCACCAACCTAATTGAAGTGTGGTCGTGCATCGAGTAAGTTCTCGGTACATTGTTTCACAACTTCTAATTCCTTTGAACTACTCTTATTCCCGGATAAATTTGATACAGTCGATACGTCGCCATATTCTCGTATGGAGCAGTGATCCAAAAGGATTCCGTCGAAGAGTATGAGCTTCTGGCAAAGCATGGACGCGGCTATCCCGGTTTCATCTCTTGGTTCAAACAAACGGTATTTTCCATTAGACAATTTCATTTCTTCATCTAATTTGTGGCTAATGCAATAATCCCTTTCGTATTAAACTTGTAGGCTACAGAGCTTATGGACGCCGAATTGAGACAAGTCGCTAATGGTTTTGACTATAAGGTCCGTTCATTTGACAAATACGACATCAACGGGTATCGCTTTCGTACCTATGGCAAAGAGCTATCTATGGCCGACCAAAAGTCTACAAATTGTTGTGTCTCTGCTATCAGCAACGAGATACCGAGTATTATGGAAGAGTTGAAGCAATTTATGAACTTCAATTCTATTGTGCAAACCCACCAAACATCATAGTCTTCCAATGTTATTGGTTCCAACCAAAGGAGACTAGAAGGACTCATAAACATATAGGGCTAGTGGAAATCAATCAAAGCACCCAGCTGGATGTTCCCGATGTCTATATTATGGCTCAACAGGCAACCAAAGTTTGCTATCTACCATGGGCCTGTCAAAGTGATCCTAATCTCAAAGGTTGGGATGTCTTTTATGAAGTGCCGCCACGTGTTAGACCACCTCCCCCCAATGAACATGATTATGCACCTCACATTAACCCAGACACATATGAAGGAGAATTCTTCCAAGAAACTCGTATTTCCACTTCAAGAACCGCTCTACTTCACCCCAGAACATTGAAGTAGACAGCGACAGTGAACCCGACTTCACCCCTCAGCCGGAACAAAAGAGCCCGAACTAGAAGAGGTTACTGCTGTGGATGACCTGTCAATGCTTGAAAGATTACGTAGAGGTGGCCTTCCACATGATGATGGTGCATTTATTAATGATGATGATGAGCACATCATTACTGATAGTGATGATGATGATGCATTTATTGATCCCGAAGTATTTATTGAACCAAATTATGACTAGGTATTCAATTTTTTTATGTTGTACTTGATTTATATAGTTACTTGTATGATTGTATGATTTATATAGTTGCTTGTATATTTTTCTTACTTTGTATGATTGTTTCTTATACATAGTGCCATGGTCTTGATATCCGTCCCCGTTGTCCCTCGCCCGCTTTATGATTCATATGTGGTAAATTCTCTTTCATAACTATTTGTTGCTTTTCTCATTTATGACAATTATGGCCATCAAGTTGACATAGAGATATTTTAATCTAGGAGGTATGTGAACCGGAATTTGAAAACGACCCTCTTGTCGAGAAGTTAAATTTAGTTGAAAAAGAAAATGAGTATTTGAAAGAAAAAATTAAAAGAATTGAAGAAGAGAAGATGACATTGGAGTTGCATGTTTCCGATGTCGTCGATGATCATAAGATGAAGACGAATGCAATGCGCTTGAAGATGGATGGAATGCGCCTGAAGCTTAAGAAGATTAGAAAATATGCCATTCATAATGAGGCTTGGTATCATTATGACGTTGGATCAATCTTTACCTTAGTTGCGATCTTCATCGCATTTGTTGTGATGAGGATAAGTTTTCTCTAGTGTTTTGCTTAACAAATGCATACTTAGCTTACTTTCCTCCTAAATGGCATAACTACCTAAGTTAGACAAAAAATGAGCTATACTTAGCTTTCTTTCCTCAAAAATGTCATGATAATCTTTGTTACCTCCAAAATGATATAGACTTACCTTACTTTCCTCAAAAATGACATAATAACCTTAGTAAGCTCCAAAATGACCTATTTACCAAGCTTAGCTCTAAAATGACCTACACTTACACTACTAGGGAAAACGTTATACACAGAAATTTAGAGTAACGCTTGTTAAAAAAGCACGCTACTGCTAGACAGCAGTAGCGCGTGCAAAATAAGCGCATTGCAGATGGACATATATCAGTAGTGCGTCTCACCGAAAACTCGCTACTACTAAAATTCCAATCACTTAGCCAAAGGGCTACACATAGTAGTAGCGATCTTCAAAAACCGCGCTACCGCTAAAATACTTATAGCAGCGCGTTTATGCGTAAAGCGCTACTGCTAACAAAAATAAAATAAAATAAAAAATGAATAGAAAAGTAAATGAAAATGAAAATGAAAGAAATAGAAAAACGAGAAAGGAAAAAATATAATGTAAAGAAAAGTAAATGAAGGGGGGGGGAATGATGAATATGTAGTAGTAGCGCGTTCTCTGAAACACGCTATAGCTAACTTAGTCAGAAGGCGTTTTACGTACGCAGCCATCACATTTTTGACTTAACCAAAACGGTTTCCCCGGCCACCACTTCTCCCCCAAATCGATCCCTCGCCCCACTTCGCGCCGTCTCCCCACTTGCCGTCGCCCCCACTTGCTGCCGTCTCCTGCCGGGCGTTGATGCAGCTCATCCTCATGGCCGCCCGAGGCCGCCCAGCCTCACCGCCGCCGCCTCTCGGGCCGCCCTCGACCTCACCGCCGCCGCCTCTCGACCTCACCGCCCCCGAGCCCACCAGGACCGCCGCGTCCCGATCCTGAGCCTGCCCTCGCCGCCCCTACCTCCGTCGCCGAGCACCTCCCCGCCACCGTCTCTCTCCTCTCTGTAAGCCCCCCACCCATCCTTTTTAGTTAATAGATGTTAATGTTAAGTAGTAGATAATGTTGATGTTTCTTAGTTAGGGTAATAATAGATGTTAAGTAGTAGATAATTTAGATGTTAATTAGTTCAGTGGGGTTTAGTTTTTGAATTGAGTTTGTTTAACTAGATGTTAATTAGGGCAGTAGGGTTTAGTTTAGAGTAAAGTTTATTTTAGTAGTTAACTAAATATAATCTATATTTGGTTTTTTAATTGAGTTTGAGAGAGCATGAGATTTGTGTATATTTTCTAGAATTGTCAAACGCTAGGACATGCAAATTTGAAGTGGTCAAGATATATGCAAATTCCTCAATTGTGTTTGCCCATGTTTTGATTGTGCCCAAGTGGTCTTTTGTTGTTTCTAGGGAATGAAGCTGAGTGTCCTATGTTTTGCTGGAATGTTGATTCATTTCCGTTCCGGCAAATTTCAGGTTCTCGATTTGTCCACTTTTTAGCAAAGGTCATGCCGAAATTTTCCGTGAATTTTGGCATGACTTGTGCTATAAACTAGGACATATCGTATGCCCGGGATTTGCCGCACCAGGAAGGAGTCAACTTCCTGCAAAACATAGGCCTTTTTATGTCATTTTTCATTTTATTAGGTCTAGAATTAATTGACTAGATTTAATCGTAGGAAACATGGCTAGTGATGAAGGTCGGGTTACGGTAATTGCGACAGCGTCTACCGGCGGCGAACAAATTTTGAGCCTTGCCGACGATCAACCGATGTTGTTGTTGGGCTCACCGGTCGATCGAGGGATCGAGACCGACACCTTGAGACCAGTCTTTGAGGCTCGAGACCGTGTCTTTGAGATCGAGACCGACGTTGAGACTCAGACCGGCATCGAGACCGGCGCTGAGACTAAGGTTGGCGCTGCCTCGGGGAGCGGAGCCGGTGTAGAACCGAAAGCAAAGAGGCAACGGCTTCCTAACAAACTCAGGACTACTAGACTGGTGGTCACGTTGGTGGACAACGGCAATTTTGAGCCAACCGCGCTCGAGGAAGCGCGCCGTGCTACGGCAATCAAATATGCTGCATCGTACGGCCAACCGCCACCATCAACGATGAGAAACTACAGAAGATAGATAATATGAGGCCCTCCCTCCTAAATAAGTTGCACCAGATATTCTTGTTCCCGGGCCGGAATGAAAAGGATTATAAAGATGCAGATAAGGACCCGGCAATGAGGAAAATAAACAAACACGACATGTCCAAGTTTAGCGACGCGTTGGCCGCCCGGAAAACAAGGGTGAAAGCAAAGATCGACAAAAAGGAACCCTACTCCGAGATTGTAAAGGATTCGACAATCACGGCAGAGCAATTTGAAATATTCAAGGCAGCTTGCGAGGCCAAAGATGCCAAAAAAATTCGAAGTACATGAAGGGGCTTCAATAGAGGAACATTGGGTGCCACCACCTCGGAAGCCGTGGTTATGGCGGGAAGAGGTCCATATGGGCCAAGGAGGACGCGGATGCCGCGAGTCTGGGCATCCGAGACCCCTTGGCGGAATTCACCGTCCCGCAGGAGCATGACGTCCTCAGGGCCCGGCACCGTTGGGACCCAGTGAAGAAGATTTTCAAGACGAACATGCTCATGATGGAGTTCATCAGACTGCTGGTAATTTTAGTTTCTGATCAATTCGTCTACAAGTTAGTCATGCATATTTGTAAATGATCCTTGTGCCTTTTGCAAAGAGAGCAGCACAGGATTGCCGCCGAAAGCGACTCGCCATCTGAGGCGTTGGCGAGGCCCAAGTGGGACACTCCATTCAAACGGGTGTTGAACATATTGAAATGACTCCCGGTGGATACTCGACCGTCCTATGAACGTGTGCACGGTGTCGGAGACGGCGCCACGTGGAAGAAGTACTACAGTGAGACCATGGAGGAGAGAAAGGAAAGACGGAGGTTAACCGAAGAAAACATCGACAAGAAGGTTGAGATTGCGGTTGAGAAGAAATCATCTCAGACAGTCGCAACAGCAGTAGCTGCCACAAAACAATGGAGTGAACTTTCCCCTTGCTGACTTCTTGGGGAGCAGCTCGACTAGCGTTGCACCAGCACCTGCAGCCGCACCGGCTCCCGCACCGGACGTGCTCGGCGGTGCTTCGTCTTTGGCTGGGCTCGACGCCCTCACGGTATCTGTCACATCGACCCCCTTCAATAAATGTATAATCTCCCATTTTCGTTGCCTTTCGGATGTCTCACGTCGCAGACTTTTCTTTGCAGGCTGACGAAACCCCGTGCACCATATTGTACACCATCGGTGACCAGAAGGTGGACGTGGGGAAGGCGACGATAATTAAGCCGAAGGAACCATTGCTCCAAAGCCGGCCGATCCCCCTGAACGTCTTCAAGGTTTCCGTGGCCAGTGTCAAACCGGGCCACGAGAATTTGCCTCCTCTGGTACTTGGGGGATGACGACGAGACCCCGCGGCGGCTTGGTGATTGTTGCAATGGGTGGGTCCTGTTGTGGGCACAGAGTCTGCTTCGTCTGGAGGCGGCCGGGAGCACACCCACGAGCACGCAGCCTCAGCAAGTTATGAACATCAACACCCCACCTATCCAATTAGCGTCAGGTGTTGGGTTGGGTGATAGCGGACAGGGTAAGGAAGAGGCTCCATTAGTCGTTGATGACGCCGCCATGGATGAGGATGAGGATGACGATGGCACTCAACAGTATGTCTATACTAGCGCCTACTCAGGGTTTGAGCGTCATGAGTCGGTGCCTGAATTGTCGTCTCCGGAGGTTGAATGTATTATGGACGACCTTCCGGTAGTAAAGAAGTTTAGGAAGAGAGCGAGGAAAGGCAAAAAAAGCTGATTCTATGATCCAGCCGCCTCAGCAGCCTCGGGTTCAAGACCGTATAGATATCCCCGGTGCGGATAAATGGCATATCCCCGGTCAACCAATCCTACCTACAAGAGTGCTAGGGGCCAGATTCGGCGATCTAAGGAGACTTCATGACGATGTGCTGCGGATAGAGAAAGGCCTCATCGCCTCGAAAGATCCAGGATACCCACTCAACGTGGTTAATGTTCCGCGGCAATTGTCGTACGTCGACTTCTTCCCCGCGGATAAGTTCTTCATTCGATTCGATTACATATTCAACATGTTTCACGTGAAGAAGCTGGATTTTTTGTCTGTCCGCCTTTATGCCTTGCACATGAACTACATCATCGGGGTTGAGCAGATACCTCATATCTGTCTCGCTGACCCGTACTTCATGCACGAGGGCTTCTTGGGAGTCTGCGCAAAGCACCATGAATACGCGAGGGAATACATCGTCAGTTTCATGCTCGCCAATAAGGACAAGGAGGCGATTCTCGTGCCTTATCATCCCCTGTAAGTCATCCACGCGAATATCCTTCCTTCGATTTCAATCATTCATTTGCACGATGGAGGCTAATTAATTTGAGGTGTACTTATTTTGCGCAGCGGCGGGCGCGCCATCCTCATCATCCTCTACCCCTGATACTCCCACGCTCTTTACTTGGACTCGTCGAAGAACATTCACAAAAAGGATTACACCCACATCAAGGATGTTCTCGACAGTGCTATGTTTTACTACGAAGCACGGGGTGGAGAGGTCAAGGACAAGAAGAGAAGGGGTGGCAGGCTCACCTTCGACCATAAGACCGACTTCTGCTGCATCCAACAACCGAGTGATTCTCTTAATGATGGATTATATGTCCTACACCACATCTCGGAGTACGACGGGATCACGGAACCTTCGCATGTCACCTACATCCGGCGATGCCCATATTCGCAATGGGCAAAGAACGAGGAGATATCAAGGATAAATCGACTTGAGCTGAGTTCTATCACATCCAGCGCGAACTTACCCAAATCATCATGAAGGAGGTCGTCTGAAAAACAGGGATGTTCTACGAAGAAGGACAAATCTCGCTGGAAGACATCCGAACACGGGTAGCCTCTCAGCGTCTCGACCTGAAGCCTTTTACTAGGCTCGGGGAGTATCTCCCTGACTTGGATGGATGGCACGGCATGTTGGAGTGATTGTCGATATATGACAATGTGTTCGTTTAGTCCATACTTTCTGTATGAAGAAACTTTGAGTTATGCACGACGAAACTTTATTTGTGATGTAATTAAAACGTCCTCCTCGACTAGCGACGATCACTCTAGTTAGGGCATTTTGGGTACGATCAACTTTGTTATTTATGCTTATGATATGTTGCTTCTATTTTTGCCAAGTCTGTCTTTTTACATTGCTCAACTATATATGTTGCATATCATCGACTCATGTGACGATGCGGTGCATAGATCATCGATGGCTAAGAAGTGCTACGCCAGAGTATATATCTGACGAGTGGTCGGTGTGTCGTGCCCAGTGTACCGATTTCCGGTTTCGGCGACGAGCGATAGTTAGTTTAGGTTCACGCTAACGCGAGAGAGGGATAGGAACTCATGTCTTTGCAGTTCGCTCTCACTCAAAGTGATAGCTCTTCTCGCGTATATCATTGTTTAGATGGATGACGATGTAGTTGCAAGTAATCGAGACTTGTATCGCTATTTTCGAGATGATGACGAGAGACCACTTTGTGTTGGATGATGATTATGATGATGACATTTTGATGAGACTAGTTGTATGTATATGCTATGATTACATTTGTATGTGTATGATATGCTAAAGATTATTATATAAAACCTATTCAAATACAAAACAAATATGCAGAAAAAAAACTAATAAAACTAGCAGTAGCGAGTGGAACAAAGTTAGCAGCAGCGCTGCCTTACCAGTAGCGCTTCCTTCTAAAAAACGCTGCAGATAATTAGCAGCAGCATCTTCACCAAAGTGCGCTGTAGCTATCCATGTATAGCAATAGCGTGGGACGACAGGCGCTACTGCTACACGTTAGCTGTAGCGCCTTATCAGTAGCGCGACGTTCCGTGCTACTGATAGGCAAAATACCCGCGCTACTGCTAGGGTTTTCCCTAGTGGTGTTAGCATTTTTACCTAGCTTAGCAATATAATGGCATTTTTACCTACCTTAGTTAGAAGAAGAAGATAAAGTAGAGGAGAGGAGAAAAAGAAAGAGAAGAAAAATCTTCTTCTTCTTCTTCCTCTTCTACCTCGTCTTCTTATTTTTCTAGATAGTCTTCTTCTTCTAACTTGCTTCTTTCCCAATTTGCAGATTTGCTTTAGATGAGGAAGCTTGCGTTGATGGAGTATACTCTTCTCTTTATGCTTCCTTCTTTTTTTTGATTTTGTACGATGAACAATGTCAAACTTGCTACCTATATATGTATGTATGGATGAAACCATTGTATGCTTGTTGTTGGATATGTTGGCTATGTATATGTGTTGGATGAAACCATTTGCTATGTATATGTGTTGGATGATCATATCCATATGGTAGGGATATGATTTGGTATGTATACGTGTTGGTATGCTTGTCGAAAGTATTTTCATATGTGTGTGTGTGTGTGTGTGTATATATATATATATATATATATATATATATATATATATATATATATATATATATATGTGAATAGTGTCAAAATGAATGGTTTCAAGAAAAAATAGGGGCTATATAGACTCTTTGTCGTCAGCTGGCAGATGACAAAGAGCTTTGCCATCAGCTAGCCGACGGCAAACATGCCATGTGTCAGCTACCTGTGCAACCTGGGGCAGTAGGCTGCCTATTTTGTTGCTTTGTCGTCTGCCAGCGGACGGCTAAGAACGTTTAATATTTGCCGTCAGCCAGATGATGGCAAAGCTACCAAATAGGCCAGCCCCCCAGGTGCTGCCACATGGCACGCTTGGTCGTCCGCCGACCGACGGCAATGATTCAATGCTATTTGTCGTCCGCTGGCTGACGGCAAAGATAAAAAGGTCTTTGTCGTCCGCCAGCCGACGACACTGAACGTCGTTAACCCCTTAACGGACCTAAGCTGACACATGCACTGTCCAGGCTCATTGTCGTCGGCTGGCGGATGACAAAGACCTTTGTATCTTTGTCATCCGCCAGCAGACGGCAAAGAAGCCTTTGCCGTAGCCTGTTCAGCCGGACGTGTTGCCGTCAGCTGGATGACGGCAAAGGTCTTTGCCGTCCGCCATGTGTGCCTTTGCCGTCTGCCATGGCTGACGGCAAAGTTCCTGATTCCTGTAGTGATAGTAGGTTGTAGGACCTTGAAGTATGTCTAGAGGGGGGTGATTAGACTACTTGACCAATTAAAAACTTAGCCTTTTCCTAGTTTTAGAGTTTGGCAGATTTTAGCTATCTTAGGACAAGTCAAGCAATCATCACACAATTCAAGCAAGCATGCAAAGAGTATATTGGCAGCGAAAATTAAAGCATGCAACTTGCAAGAAAGTAAGGGGAAGGGTTTGGAGGATTCAAACGCAATTGGAGACACGGATGTTTTTGGCGTGGTTCCGATAGGTGGTGCTATTGTACCTCCACGTTGATGGAGACTTCAACCCACAAAGGGTAACGGTTGCGCGAGTCCATGGAGGGATCCACCCATGAAGGGTCCACGAAGTAGCAACCTTGTCTATCCCACCATGGTCGTCGCTCACGAAGGACTTGCCTCACTAGCGGTAGATCTTCACGAAGTAGGCGATCTCCTTGCCCTTACAAACTCCTTGGTTCAACTCCACAATCTTGGCGGAGGCTCCCAAGTGACACCTAGCCAATCTAGGAGACACCACTCTCCAAGAAGTAACAAATGGTGTGTTGATGATGAACTCCTTGCTCTTGTGCTTCAAATGATAGTCTCCCCAACACTCAACTCTCTCTCATAGGATTTGGAGCTGGTAGAAAGAAGATTCGAGTAGAAAGCAACTTGGGGAAGGCTAGAGATCAAGATTCATATGGTAGGAATGGAATATCTTGGCCTCAACACATGAGTAGGTAGTTCTCTCTCAGAAATGTAAGTTGGAAGTGTAGGTTTAGTCTGATGGCTCTCTTCATGAATGAAGAGGAGGTGGAGGGGTATATATAGCCTCCACACAAAATCTAACCGTTACACACAATTTACCAATCTTGGTGGGACCGAATCAACAAACTCGGTCAGACCGATTTTAGTAAACCTAGTGACCGTTAGGGTTTTCGGTGGGACTGACATGCATCTTGGTAGGACCGATATGGTTAGGGTTAGGGCATAACGTAATCTCGGTGAGACCGATTTTGGTAATTAGCTAACCAGAGAGTTGGTCAGATAAACTCGGTGGGACCGATTTGCTCTTTTCGGTGAGACCTAATTGTTACAAAAGGGAAACAGAGAGTTTACATTGTAATCTCGGTGGGACCGATCCGCTCTTTCGGTGAGACCGAAAAGTTACGAAAAGGAAACAGAGAGATTACAATCCCATCTCGGTGAGACCGAGATCCCTATCGGTAGAACCGATTCGCCTAGGGTTTGTGGCAGTGGCTATGACTTATGGAATCAGTGGCGCCGGATTGGAAGAATCGGTGAGGCCGATTTTGGCTTTAGGTTTAGGTCATATGTGGATGTGAGAAAGTAGCTGAGGGTTTTGGAGCATATCACTAAGCACATGAAGCAAGGGGCTCATTAAGCAACACCTCATCCCTTCTTGATAGTATTGGCTTTTCCTATAGACTCAATGTGATCTTGAATCACTAAAATATAAAATGAAGAGTCTTGAGCTTTTGAGCTTGAGCCAATCCTTTGTCATTAGCATTTTGAGGGATCCACTTTCATCATCCATGCCATGCCATTCATTGAGCTTTCCTGAAATGTTCATCTTGGAATAGCATTAGCTCAATGAGCTATATGTTGTTATGAATTACCAAAACCACCTAGGGATAGTTGCACTTCCAATCTCCCCCTTTTTGGTAATTGATGACAACATATAGATCAAAGCTTCGACAAATGATAATAAGATTGAAAAACATCATCGCTTTGAGAAGTATGTGATAAGCAAGAGCTCCCCCTAAATTTGTGCATATATTATGATTTGCTTTGGACTGCAGATGCACAAGGAATTAGGCTCATGGGTTACTCTTCCATGTCACATACATCTTGGTGGGGCGCTCAAAATGATACGAAATGAATACATGCACTCATCACCAAGCAAAGTGAATGATCACATAGGATAGATAAGATAATATCATCAAACATGCATAAGTGTAGCTTATGATCAAACACATGATCATCAATGTCTCACAAACATAGTTATCAAGCAAACAAAATCAAACAAGTTTGAAAAACCAAAACCACCAAATCAAGAGAGAACAAAAGCAACTCTCTCTCTCTCGAAGCCTATGATCTATACATTTTTCTCCCCCTTTGGCAACAAGTTACCAAAAAGTTCATAGAAAATGCATAGTGCTAGATCGACTCTCAGGCTTGATCTTCAGGTGGTGGTGGAGTCCGGATAAAGCCGAGGACGAAAGCTTCAGTTGAAGTAGATGGAGTTGGAGCTGATGTAGATCTTTGGAGCTGGTGGCTTGAGGCTGTAGCTGGTGCAGATGAAGTTGCTCTTGTGTCAGAAACTGGCACAGCAGATGACCTCTGGGCTCTAGGCACTCTGGCAAATGCATCAGTTGTTGTTTTGCCCTTCCTCTCCTGCATGTCATCTTGTAGTTCCTCCACTGCAGACTAAATCTTAGTTACTTTCACATCTAAGTTATAGAACTTTTGTTCTATGATTCTTTCCAGGCTCTCCTGATTTTGAGTGAGGGTGGCCAATCCCTTCTCAATCCTCAGGGTTGATGCTATTAAGTATCTGAGCTGCTCCTGCTTGTTCTTCAAGAAATACTCAGATGCCTCCTCTTGAGTTGGCATCCTGGCAGCCTTCTCCTTCCTTGCCTTCTCCTTCTTCTCTTGTGCTTGAACTGACGATGGATCATTCTCATTCATGACAACCTCATTGTCCTCAAAGTCTGGATAAATTGGAAAATGTTCCTTATCCAATACATATTTGCCTGTGCCCATCTTTGAGTTAATCAACTCCTGGATCTGAGGGGCATATCCACAACTTCTTTTCTGATCAGCTGCAGTCCTCTTAGTGGTTTCAACCATAAGGCTCATGACTTTGAATTTCTATGGCACATCAAACAAATGCAACATGTTGATTGCATGCCCTCTGATCATGTTGTGGTCACCAGACTTTGGTAGTAGGGTATGCCTTAAGATGGTATTGATAGTAGGCAGCCCTGACAGAAGAAAGTGGACTGATCCAAAAGAGAAAGTCTCTAGGGCTTCGTCTGGGATCTCCTTGTACATGTGTGTCATGGTATTGTGTCCCATTTTCTTCTTTGCATATACATCCAGGTCATCTTCATTCTCCTTTGGGGCATTTATCAGCTTTGCCCACTCCTCAACAGTTGACTGGTACCTTGTACCTTCAGACATCCACACTATCGTGACATATGCATAAAAGTGTACTGTGGAGTAGAACTGCATGATAAGTTGATCGTTCCAGTTGGTGAGCTTTTGCCCAACAAAGTCTGCAACTCCAACAACAACAAAACTGTCTTGCACTCCAGGATAGTGCTCTACATTTTCCTTCATGTAGGTCCAATTGACCCACCTCATGTCACACACTATGGGCTTCTTATCCAGCAGTACAGTCTCATAAAAGTCCTGGTGTGGAACCTGTAGTCCACAGCTGTTCTTCTCCTTGAGGCATATGGATCTGTCATCCTCCATAGTCTCAACCCATTGTCTCTTCTGCTCTTCATATCCTCAGCCACAGGATGGGCATCATTGTGGTCTGGTATCTTTGGCTTGAGCTTCCTCAAAACTTGTCCTTCTTCATCTTCTTCTTCGCAACCTCGAGCCTTTGGGGCCTTGTTCTTCTCGAGAGTGGAATACTCCCTGGTATTCCTCTTTGGTGCTGAACTTGGACTTGGGGCAGCTTTGGGTGCTTCCTTGGGCTTAGATGTGGCAGCCCCTGATTTTATAGCATCACCCATAAGCTTGGGTGCCTTTGGTCTTGGTGCAGCAATCTCTTCTTCCTCTTCCATCATGGAAGGCTTCCCAATAACTCGATTGTGGTCTTCTTGACCCTCTCTTTCCTTTTCTTCCCTTCAAAGCAGGTGGCTCTTTGGGATCGGGCTTTTCAGAATTTGAGTTGATGCTCGGCCTTTGGCATAGGTGTCCTCTTGGCAGGAATCTTCTTATTGAGTCCGGGCTTTGAGCTATGTCTTGAGCCATACTCCTTTTGAGCACAACCTTCTTGGAGGTTGCTTCTTCCTCTTCGCCCTATAATCCTCATCTTCGAATCTAAGGTTTTCTTCTTCCTTTGCTGGTGGCAGCTTTAGGCAGATTGCTTGGGGTACTCTGCTGCCTTCAATCAAGAGCTGGAGGGACTAGTACCCTCACTCATGTTCACTGTTCCTCGACCTGTTCGATTGTCACTCTGGTCCGACATCTTGTTCTTGAGCTTGTGAAGAGTTATAGATGAGGTAGAGTGGATGAGCATCACAAAATGCAGAGATTTTTGCAAAAGAATGACTCAAAATTTCAGTTTAGTTTTCCACAGAAAGCATTTCGGATCAACCGATATTCAAACTCGGTGATACCGAAGTAGTTTTGGAACCTAAACTGATGAACTCGGTTGGACCGAGTCATAGTTCGGTGGCACCGAGACTGCTAGGGTTTCACAAAGTCCTAAAATCGGTCTCACCGATTAGTAATTCTCGGTCAGACCGAGTCTCACTAGTGCAATGGCATAAGCCAAATCGGTGGGACCGAGTTTTTCAACTCGGTGGGTCCGAGATGGTTTCGGCGGAAACCTAAACCTAAATTTTCGAATCAAAACTATTCTACGGATTGCATTGACTGGATAGGAGTGTTTCAATCGTGGCAAGAATCAATAAGAACACAATATGTTGTGAATCGGACGAGGAAAGCACAGTGATCGAGTCCATACCCTAGTTTGGCGGAGACTCGCTACGGCGGCAACGGCGGGGTTGATTTCCGTTGACGGCGGCGGATACCAACGACAGGGGGCGGCTGGCGACGAGGAGACGATCCGGAGACCACGGAGGCAGAGCGAGCTATTGCGTAGGCGAAGAGGTTCGGAGAAATTTCCAAATTTTTGCCCGTGACTATATATAGCCCGACCCTGTCGGTGTGACCGAGTGGAACAACTCGGTGGCATCGAGATGCAAAACTGTGTACAATTATTCCAAGTCGGTGTGGCCGAAGAGTTCAAATCGGTTGCACCAAGATTGAAAACTTAGATCGACTAAGTGATCTCGGTAAGACCGAAATGGAGGAATCGGCCAGACCAAAAATCACAAAGAAGTTTTGGAAGTTTAAGTCTATGACGAATCGGGGACTCCGAGTGCTCCTCACACAAAGTGGTTCGAATCTGACTTGATCAAATTTTGTGATGTAGCATGAACAGAGTTTGAGGCGAGAAAAGCATAGATAGCTAAGGAAGGTTCTTAGGCATTCTTGTCCATCCACTTGGCCAAAGAAAAAGAAGCCATTCAATCAAAACAACAAGTGGGTGTCCTCGAATGAGTAAAGTATGCAACCAACATGCTCACATAATAAGATGGCAAATGAAATATGTGACAAAGCATGCACAACCAATTCTAGCATCTATTAAAAAATTGGCGATGACTAGGTCATCTATATATGAGTATATTGACTTAGGAGTCAAATGAGAACATTTGATCATAGGTCATACTCATCGTTTAAGATCAAGTGGGGTTACCACTTTTACATAAAGAATTTATGTGTTCACATCATTAGAGTTTCTTTGACTCAATTCTTTGAGTTAAGCTCCCCCTAGATGTGAGATCCCCCCTTAGAGGGATGAACTAACCTTGGGTTTTGTCGATGATGACTTCATGTAGGTGTTGAAGATGTGGATGCTCAATGTTGATGTAGATCTTTTTGGAGCAATCCTTTGGAGTGAGTTGCACTTTCAATACCTACATGGGTTAGTCCCACAAGGAACAAACAAGTATATCCATAGACATAGAGTGATGCACACACAAAATGATGTCCATGAAATCATTAGGTTACCTTGTCCTTGCCTTACCAACATGAGGGTTTGTGACTCCTTGAACTAGTGCAAGATATGGAAGTTGATTGCACTTGTCCTTGCCATAATGATATGAGTGAAATATGTTGGCGGAGTCACCCTCAAGAACTCTCTAGTTCTTCTTCTTCTGGATCCACATCATCTTGATGGGAATCCTTGGAGTTGTAGTTGTACTTGATGAGGTAGAACTTGACGTAGTCTTGGGAATCCACTTGACCGAGACCTTAGGTGCTTCTTCAAATGCATCAATCTCTTCTTGAAGCTTGTCCTTGCCCTTGTGGTCTTGTGGTGGAAGATGATCTTGTGCTTGTGTTCCCTTGAAGGAAGTAGGACCATACTTATCTTGTTGAGGAACAAACTTCGTCTTGGGGTATTGATCTTCTTCCCACTCAACTCCATTGGCATTGAACTTTCGTTCAAAACCAACTCCTTGATTCTTCCGGTGCCTTCCTTGCTTGCGTACAATTTCCTCGAATTTCTTACTCCCGGCAAGGCTCTTGTATACACCTTTCTCTATAATTCCCTTCAATAAGCTATTTTCTTGCTCAAGTGTAACTTGGCTAAGAGAATCATTAGTGGAATCAGGAGAACTACTAGAAGCAACAATATTGTATATGACATTATTGTTGTTACTACTAGAGGAAGAATCTTTCTTGTTCTTGTTACTATACTTGACTTGAGGCATGTAAGTAGATAAGAGTAAACGCTTGGCAATGTAAGAAGAACTTTTCTTACGAAGATCATCATTGATTGCTTTTAAGAACTCATGCTCTTGCTCAAGATTGAGCTTTTCAAAGTGTAACTTCTCATGAGCCCTTAAAAGTTCTCGATGATCTTCAAAGATAGTTTCATGAGCTAACTTAAGAGTGTTTAGTTCTTTAGTTAGACGCTCAATTTTCTCCTTATCATTGTCATTCGTTTCAACTTGATTAGCGTGATTAATTGACGTTTCATCATAGTATTCATCACTAGAGTTGTCAACAAGTAAATCATCATCACCTAGCAAGTCATCTTCATCAACATCAAAATCAATATACTCGGGGTGTGTTACCTTGGGACCTTTGGCCATGAAGCATCTACCAATTCCTTCATTTGGTGATTCAAATATGTCGTAGGAGTTGGTTGACAAAAGTGCTAGACCGGCAACACCTTCATCTTGAGTATATTCAGAGTCGGAGTGATAGCTTCTCTCAGAGTGATGGTCGGAGTCGGATACCCATTCACCAACATGAGCTTGATGTATTCGTTTTGCGTAGCTCTTTGATGACTTGTCCTTCCTTTCTGAATCCTTGCTTCTCCGTGAGGATCTTCGTTCATAACGATCATCTCTACTCCTCCTCTCTCTTGGTGGTGATTCTTCTCTTCTACTTCTTCTTTTTGGAGAGACTTCTCTTCTTTTGTAGGGTGCCGTACACTCATTGGAATAGTGTCCGGGTCTCCACAATTGTAGCAATTTCGCTCTCGACTAGAAGATCTTTTGTGATTGTAAGACCTTGACTTGGAGCTTCTTTCTTTGCTTCTACTCTTGTAGAATTTGTTGAAGTTCTTCACCATTAAGCTCAATTCTTCATTGAAGGTTTGTTTCTCACTTTCGATGATGTGGGGGCTTCACTTGAGGCTTTGTAAGCACCACTTGACTTGTTGTGAAGTTCCTCCTTATCCTTAAGTGACATCTCATGAGCAACAATTCTTCCAATGACTTCCGTTGGTTTGAGATCTTTGTAGTTTGGCATCATTTGAATCAATGTGCACACGGTATCATACTTTCCATCCAATGCTCTTAGGATCTTCTTGATAATGAATCTATCGGTCATCTCTTCACTCACTAAGCCGGCAATTTCATTTGTGATAAGTGCAAGCCTAGAGTACATTTCAGCGACACCTTCACCATCCTTCATTTTGAACTTGTCAAGCTGACTTTGGAGCACATCCAACTTGGATTCCTTGACGGATTCGGTACCTTCATGCATATCAATCAAAGTATCCCAAATTTCCTTTGCATTCTCAAGACGACTGATTTTTTTGAATTCTTCGGGGCACAATCCATTGAAGATGATATCACAAGCTTGAGCGTTGTATTGCAACATATTCAATTCTTTCGCATTAGCTTCACGGTTTGGCTCTCTCCCATCAAAGAATTCACCTTGCAAGCCAATACAAATAATTGCCCAAACGGCGGGGTTATGTCCGAGAATATGCATTTTCATCTTATGCTTCCAACTAGCAAAATTAGTACCATCAAAGTAAGGACCTCTACGGTGATAATTTCCCTCGCTAGACGCCATACTCTCCTAGGTTGTGAAACCAAGGCTATGATCACCAAAAGCTATGGAAATCAAAGAAAATGGAGAACAAAGCTCTGATACCACTTGTAGGACCTTGAAGTATGTCTAGAGGGGGGTGATTAGACTACTTGACCAATTAAAAACTTAGCCTTTTCCCAGTTTTAGAGTTTGGCAGATTTTAGCTATCTTAGGACAAGTCAAGCAATCATCACACAATTCAAGCAAGCATGCAAAGAGTATATTGGCAGCGGAAATTAAAGCATGCAACTTGCAAGAAAGTAAGGGGAAGGGTTTGGAGGATTCAAATGCAATTGGAGACACAGATGTTTTTGGCGTGGTTCCGATAGGTGGTGCTATCGTACCTCCACGTTGATGGAGACTTCAACCCACGAAGGGTAACGGTTGCACGAGTCCACGGAGGGCTCCACCCACGAAGGGTCCACGAAGTAGCAACCTTGTCTATCCCACCATGGCCGTCGCCCACGAAGGACTTGCCTCACTAGCGGTAGATCTTCATGAAGTAGGCGATCTCCTTGCCCTTACAAACTCCTTGGTTCAACTCAACAATCTTGTCGGAGGCTCTCAAGTGACACCTAGCCAATCTAGGAGACACCACTCTCCAAGAAGTAACAAATGGTGTGTTGATGATGAACTCCTTGCTCTTGTGCTTCAAATGATAGTCTCCCCAACATTCAACTCTCTCTCATAGGATTTGGACCTGGTAGAAAGAAGATTCGAGTGGAAAGCAACTTGGGGAAGGCTAGAGATCAAGATTCATATGGTAGGAATGGAATATCTTGGCCTCAACACATGAGTAGGTAGTTCTCTCTTAGAAATGGTAAGTTGGAAGTGTAGGTTTAGTCTGATGGCTCTCTCCACGAATGAAGAGGAGGTGGAGGGGTATATATAGTCTCCACACAAAATCTAACCGTTACACACAATTTACCAATCTCGGTGGGACCGAATCAACAAACTCGGTCAGACCGATTTTAGTAAACCTAGTGACCGTTAGGGTTTTCGGTGGGACTGACATGCATCTCGATAGGACCGATATGGTTAGGGTTAGGGCATAACGTAATCTTGGTGAGACCAATTACACAAACAAGGTGAGACCGATTTTGGTAATTAGCTAACCAGAGAGTTGGTCAGGTAAACTCGGTGGGACCGATTTGCTCTTTTCGGTGAGACCAGAATTGTTACAAAAGGGAAACAGAGAGTTTACATTGTAATCTCGGTGGGACCGATCAGCTCTTTCGGTGAGACCGAAAAGTTACGAAAAGGAAACAGAGAGATTACAATCCCATCTCGGTGAGACCGAGATCCCTATCGGTAGAACCGATTTGCCTAGGGTTTGTGGCAGTGGCTATGACTTATGGAATCGGTGGCGCCGGATTGGAAGAATCGGTGAGACTGATTTTGGCTTTAGGTTTAGGTCATATGTGGATGTGAGAAAGTAGCTGAGGGTTTTGGAGCATATCACTAAGCACATGAAGCAAGGGGCTCATTAAGCAACACCTCATCCCTTCTTGATAGTATTGGCTTTTCCTATAGAATCAATGTGATCTTGAATCACTAAAATATAAAATGAAGAGTCTTGAGCTTTTGAGCTTGAGCCAATCCTTTGTCATTGGCATTTTGAGGGATCCACTTTCATCATCCATGCCATGCCATTCATTGAGCTTTCCTGAAATGTTCATCTTGGAATAGCATTAGCTCAATGAGCTATATGTTGTTATGAATTACCAAAACCACCTAGGGATAGTTGCACTTTCATAGGTTCTTCATGAGGATCTTTATTAGTACAGTCATCAAAATTTTCCTCAAGATTATTACTATATTATTCAACCATGACCTCCCTAGATTCAGACATGGTGGCAAGAAACCAACCTAGCAAACGAGCAAACAAAAAACAAATGAAAAGACAAATGAAAGAAGGCCGAATAAAAGGGCAAATCTTTTTGTGTTTTTCTAAAACCGTTTTAGAAGTGGGGGAGAGGAAAACGAGAGGCAAATGGAAAATAATGTAATGCAAGAGATGAGATTTTATGGTGGATACTTGATAGGCTTGATGTAGAACCTCACCGGCAATGGCGCCAGAAATTCTTCCTACTACTTCTTGAGCTTGCGTTGGTTTTTTCCTTGAAGAGGAAAGGGCGATGCAGCAAAGTAGAGATAAGTATTTCCCTCAGTTTTGAGAACCAAGGTATCAATCCAGTAGGAGGTACACGCAGGTCCCAATCTATGCACCTGCACAAACAATCAAACAACTTGCACCCAACGCGATAAAGGGGTTGTCAATCCCTTCACGGTCACTTGCAAGGATGAGATCTGATAGAGATAGATATAAAAGATTACTAAACCGTAAAATAAAGTAAAGGTAACTAAATTGCAGAGAGGTATTCTTGGGTTTTTTGGTTTATAGATCTAAAAATATATGATGGAAAATAGACCCGGGGGCCATAGATTTCACTAGAAGCTTCTTTCTTGAAAGGAAAAAGCACGGTGGGTTACTGTCGAGCAATTGATAGAAAAGCGCAAAGTTATGACGATATCCAAGGCAATGATTATGAATATAGGCTTCACGTCCGTGTCAAGTAGACTGAATCCTGCCTGCATCTACTACTATTCACTACTAGGGAAAACCCTAGTAGTAGCGCGGGTTTTGAGGCTATCAGCAGCGCGGGCAGCCGCGCTACTAATAAGGCGCTACAGCTAACTATTAGGAGTAGTGTGGTCTGTACCTGTGCTACTACTGTTGACTATATCAGCAACACTTTACCAGAACACGCTACTATTAGTTAGCTGTAGCGCTTTCCTAGCCCCGCGCTACTGCTATGTGTTTCATCATTTCCCCAGCTTCCTACCCAGTTTCGGTTTCAATAAACTGCAATTTCCAGATACTAGGTACTAGTAGATACCAATTTCATAAAGCATTATAGGTATTAGGTAGTACTACCTCCGTTCCAAATTACTTACTCGTTGTGGTTTTAGTTCAAATTTGAACTAAAACCACGACGAGTAATTTGGAACGAAGGTAGTACTAGATAACAATTTCATATATAGTCAACATGCATCCTCAAGCAGTATAAGGTGATATTGACGACGATCATCATATGTAGTTCTAGATGATAGCGAGGACGATCATCATATGTAGTTCTACATGATATCGACTATGATCATTATATGTAGTTCTACATGATATCGACGACGATCATCATATGTAGTTCTAGATGATATCGACGACGATCATCATCCTCAAGCCTGGGAGGTGGGTGTTCCTGATAGTAATTAGGATGGCCTGTCCAACACGAACATTCTTGCCAACGAGGAATCTCTTCCACCCAACCGAGTTTAAGTGTGTGCGGCCGTCTGTGTCCATGCGGTAAGTACAGGTGGCGACGGAGCCCCTTGTGGTAAGGCGTAGTCCAGCTGAGCCTCTTCATCAGGCTCGATATCACAGATAGGTTCTTTGGCAATTTATGAATAAGAAAAACATATCAATTAATAAATAGCCTCGCACATACTCTTGCAAATATATTTCTATTAAGTATAGATTTCTACACTATCAAAAGACACAGTACTACACATTTGTACTAATTAAGCACTAATTCTACTAATAAGTATATATGGATTATCTACACTATTAATAGTTCCTTGGATTCTACACTAATAAGCATGTGATCAGACTCTACACTAAAGCATATCATCAACTAGATTCCACACAGCATATCATTGAACTCTACACTAAGCATATCATCTTATTCACTAAGCATATCATCGGATAATTTGCATTTGTAAGTATAACAATAAAGCATATATATATATATATATATATATATATATATATATATATATATATATATATATATATATATATATATATATATATATATATATATATATATATATATATATCATCATTAATACAGTCAGTATAACATACTATTTCGTGCCGATCGACCATGGTACTTGTCAGGCGGGTCATGAATGGCACCCCGATAAAGTCATCACGTGGCAGAATTATGTCCCATAGGTTGCACACCTCCCCCTCGCTCAGCCTCATTCTTTGAGCTACGATGGCTTCATGGGTTCTCATCATCTTCATCGAGTGGGTCCTCATTATCTTCATCATCTTCGTCATCTTCATCATCTTCCACCAGGTTGATATAAATGATAACCAGGTTGGGTCTTTCTGCTCTGAAGGAGAAGCTGATCAACTCACCACCAGGAAGACGCATGCGGGTGAGGAAACGGGCACATCCATCTCCTCCAGTCTACGACATATTGCATCCTTTCTCGACCTCCATAGTGTACGGCCCCCTAGGAGCCTCAAATGTCACAGTGTCTCCTGTCAGCTTGTTGAATTTCAACCTCACATTGCATAGAACGATCTGTGTAAAAAAAAAGCAAAATGACACAATGCAGTAATGCCAACACTAAAAATAAAATAATTGTTACATTTCATCTAATTTCTTACCGCCGCATGACGAAAAACTCGGTGGAAGTAGATGCTTAACAACTTGCCGGTTGCAAGGCTCTGTGGCGCACCTTGACTTGCACAGTCGACATGATGGTGGTGGTGGTGGTGCCATTTTCCTAAAGCAATATGAGCAAAGGATTAACGATCCACTTCACAAGAAAGGAAAACAGTAGCATGTGATATTTTTGGTTCTTCCGCGAGAAGCAATTTGATGGACAATTATAATCGTAAGATCTAGTAACATATTAGATGACAAGGTACCACCTACCAAAGCATTTCGGTGGCACCTATTGCCGAAAAAACTTTTCACAAATATCTACCAAATCAGGGTACCACCTACCAAGACATTTCATCTAATTTGGCCCCTATTGCCTAAGATAATTGATTAAAAAAACAAGTGGCAAATTTAACTAAATTGGCACCTACATTTTGCCAAAAAATAAGTTATTACAGAAAAAAAACATCTAGCTATCCATGTACAGAAAAAATAACAATAAAATGGTGCATACTAAATCAACTAAATCAACAAGCCTACTAAATCAACTAAATCAACTAGCCTGCTAAATCAACTAGCATACTAAATCAACTAAATCAAAATGTTCTAAATCAACTAGCCTACTAAATAAACTAAATCATATCAACTAAATCAAAATGTTGCATATGAACTAGCCTACTAAATCAAAACGTAGCAGGAAGAAATTCGTAAGCCCAGGCAGCCCTCGGGGGGTGCTGTCAAGCGGAGGGGGGATGGCATGGTGACCTCGGTCGGGGGTGCTGACGAGGGGAAGGCTGGTGACTTTCCTACGAGAGGGGGCGATGACAGCGGCCGGCGAGGGGATCGAGGGCGGTCGGCCAAAGGCACCCGGCCAGAGCTCGCGGCCAGCAACAGAGGGGGCGGCGAGAGGGTGGAGAGCAGCAGAGGGGCGGCGAGAGGGGGAGGAGCATTACCTGCGGCGGTGGTGGCGGAGGAGAAACCCTAATCGCAGCTGCCGGTGTCGGGCGGAGGGAGACGATTGAGAGATGACAGTGCGGGGGGCCAGCTGGGCCGCGTGTTTTGTTTTGCTTTAACAGTAGCGCGGGTACAGAGAGCGCTCTAATGCTAAGCCCAATATCAGTAGTGCTTTGTCCTAAAAACGCTACTGCTAAGTCTAAGCAATGTAAAAACATCAAAAATATACATTGGTCATCATTGATCATTTTGTGTAGAATCTAAATAGTCAACATGAATCCTCATCGTACCTGTATAGGTACATGCGAGGATTCATATTGTAGCCACAAATCCTACACATATAGTTCAATGAAGACCAAGTGCTCGAGATAGTTTGAGAAGTAACATATTTAAGATGGTAAACACCTTGTTCGCTTAGCAGTATGCGACTAAACTTAATTAGTTGCAAGGGGGGTGATACTTAGCAGCAGCGAGTTTTGAAGAAAAACGCTACTACTAAGTACTTTAGCACACTACACCACAATACTTGATTGGGGGCAGTTAACTACCGGAAGAAATACCCGACCTAGGGCAAAAGAACTGCCGGGACATTTGTTTCTGCCGGTACAAACATGTCAGGGCAGAGAAACTGCCGAAAAAACTTGCGCCATGGCGGCACACGAACTGCCGGTACATTTTAGCGCGCATTGTCTGCCGGAACAACCAAACCACGGCCTACAATTTGCCGGGACCGGCCGCGTGACCGAAAATTAGGGCGGTGGGAAAGCGCGCGACTGACCAAATTTTGGCCCAAAACAAACGCGTACGCGCCAGCCCTCTGCCAGATAACAGCGCGCCCAGAAAAAGCCAGATAGCAGCGCCGCCCCCAAATCGACGCCCAAATCCTTCGTGCGCTCCACCAGATCGCCGCCGCCGCCGCCTCCGCCCGCCGCCGCCCCCAGCCATCCCACCGCCGCCGCCGCCCCCAGCCATCACACCGCCGCCGACCTCCCTCCATCCCGAGCAGTACCGCCGTCGCCCTCCACGCCGAGCCGTGCTGCAGTCGCCCTCCACGCCGAGCCGAGCTGCAGTCGCCCTCCACCGCTCCAGAGCGGCGCTGCCGAGCACCTAATTGACCGCAGCCGCCAGCCACTTCTGAGCGGCGCCCCCAATCACTCCAGGTCGGGGCCCGTCGGCCGACCTCCAACCAGACCATTTCCGTCGTCGGTAACAGAAAGGGCAAGAGGAAGCAGTGCCTTCCCAAGGCGGCATCGTGCTCCTCTTCTCCGCGGCCGTTCACGCTGGCGAGCATGGGAGGGCTCCCGACCACGCTTCCTCCCCGCTGACGGCGAGCACGGTGCCTCTCCACTTAGATCCGTGCCGGTGGAAACCCGATGCAGGTGAGATCTTCCTTACCAATGTAGTGAATCTCTCTTTCTGCTCGATGAGAACTGATGGTTGGTGTTCTCCAGTTGCAAGTACGAAGCCAGATTTCCCCTCCCTCCTACATCCCCCATCCACCGAGTTAGTAATTCTTCCGTATTGCTGTTTTTTTTCTTTTGCTGCCAAATTGATGGAGGTGCTATTAGTGAAAGGATTGGAGACTGGTTCTAGCAGCGGTAGATTTTTCGAGAAATTCCAAGTGCTCGTGATTTGCAAAGGGTTTCAGCCAAGTTAGTGTACGTGTACTCTCCTATGATTAGTAAAATTTCATGTGCCTGTATGCACCCTTTTTAGGTACATGGATCCATCTTTTTTTATTCAGGTTCAAACATTGCACAACTGAAGACATTTGTTATATAGCTCGAGACAGTTTACTCACTATGGCTGACTGTTATTCCAGGATAATATGCAATGTTAACTCAATTATTTTCCTCATGCTACCACAATTTTTTCCAACATTAATTTTTCAGCTGCTTGATGGAATCATGGAAGGAACATACAGTGCAGTACGAGAAGAGGGATGGTCTGATGATGTTGTCGAGATGAGTATGGTGCTCATACTGTTATCTTTTTGTATTCAGAATCTTTGATGTTAAATGGTGGGGTGTTAAATGCAGCCCTCGATAAAAAATGGAGATTATACTACCATAGTTAGCTCCACTGTAGAAAGTAACATAACCAGCCTGAAGTAGGTGTATATCTATTACTCTTTAATAGTACATAAGCTTTTGAACCTAGTAAGTCATTGCCTCAGAGTTATGCCTGCTTAGATTAATGGTTGCTATGCTAGCAAGATACAGTCTAAAATTACTTTGTTTCAAATACAGTAAGTATATGACCTTATATAATGGTTTATGATTAGAATTAGCAAGGTCCCTTTACCCTCTTAATGTGTTTACACTTCCTCTGATGAAATAATATGCTGTCTATGAACCTTAACAATCGTCATCTCAGCTAAACAAAAAAGGAACAATGCCCACCAGATTTGTTCGTAGTGCACATTGTTTTTTCTACAAAATATTGGAGTATCTGGATCACAAATCTGACCTGTAAAAATGTTCAAACTTATTGATATTTTATTCCTGAAATTTTAAAAACAATGAATACAATTTTTTAACTTAACCTGGCTTCATGTTTTTTGTCCTGTGAATAAAAACAAAGCTTCACTACAAGGCGATTTTCTGGTGAATGAATTAAACTCAAGGTCTCTAGCAAAGGAATCAAGTTTTTCACAACTTGTGATTTTGAACATCATTTTATTTATTGCCAAGGATCACCGTGACATCTATGGTTGTATGCTCTTCTCATATCTTTATTATTTTCAAGATTACTATATAGTACATGAACTGCCCTGTTTCATTGGTTCAGTTTATCTTCATTCATGTTAGGATTTTCTCTTGGCTTCCTGGTTCTTCTTTTCTCTGGCGAACTTGAACAACTCTATTAATGTGTCAGAAAATAAAGTCTTCCTGTACAAATCTACATATGTGTAATCAGGTATGCTATATATCACCTTTCATTCTTTTCCAATCGTGCTGCTGTATGACTTCTTTTAAGAACAGATTATTCAACTCAGCGGACCTTGAATAGTTGAATGTCTGATATAACATCACAATGACCTTTCTTACTCTGGTTATATTTTCCATTTGTACCACAGTAAGGCACCTCACTTTCTGATTTATGAGTCAAATGCTTTACCTGATGTCGGGCTCTCTCTTCAGACATACATGAAACAGTTCTTCACAAGATCATGATTGTATACATATAAAAAAAAATCTTCTTCTCATATCTTATTTGGCCTCTCTACAGCGTAGTATGTAAAAAGTTGTCGGCGGTCAGCCACGCCTCTGCCTGCCAGTACTGGTAAATTCTTACTAGGCAACTAGATGTGCTTAATTTGTGTGTCCAGGCCTGAAACTGGACTAGATAAAATTGTACCAACTTATAATGGTGGATTCTAATTATAGTGAACTAGATAAGCGGCCTTGGGTGACATTTTGAGCTCTTGGCTATTGTGTTTAACTGTCAAGTGTGTAGCAGCCAAACAGTGTGAATTTATGATGGTTATTTAGTTTATTTGATTGTACGCTATGCAGAGCTTTCCTCATTAATTCAATTTTACACAAAATTGGAAGGCTATTGTATTGCTGCGTAAACTGGAGCAAGGCCGTACCATTTCCATCTGACAAAACATCCTGAATGTCCTGTCTAGTTCTTCCACTCTAACAAGGCCATACATAACGGTGTTGTAAGATGAAAGTCCGGGCAGTATTTAGCTTTTAAACTTAACGTATACTGCTCTTACAGTGTTGTGAGATTGAAGGTCCAATATACTACACTTCAACACAGATCTTTATCATTATTTGAGAAGTAAACTTTTAATCGGCAGTAGAGTTGTATCTAGTAAACTTTGGAATTTCTTGATTAATTTTCTGTATCTATGACTGCAATGGTTGCAGCGATCTAATTTGCATGTTTGTGTGTGTTCTTCAGGAATCATGATACTACTTTGCGATCTGATTGGTGAAAGGGTATTTTCTACGGTTCTCTCATATCCGACTGGTCTTTTTCTCTCTATAAAGTAGCATTGAAAATGTTCTTTTATTTCCTCTGACCTCTCAGAAGCTCACACCTGAACACCATGATATATGCCTTTAAGAAAACTCTGTATGTTCTTTTGATTTAAACCTAACACCAAACATTTTAGTTTCTATACTTCTGTCAGTTAATGCTGGAAAAATGTTTGATTTTTGTTGTTGTACTAGTTGCCTTTGTGTGCTCATACAAAAATACTAGATCCTATGATGTCAAAAATTTATACAGATTGTGGATGACACTTTTTTCTCGAACGTTGTTCCTATTGTCTTATGTGCAGTTTTTTCAAACAGAGTTTGATGAGTCTTCACTTTCAGGAAACTAAACTTAATATTAGAGGCAATCACACCATGCCGTTACGGGTTTAATTATTTGTCCAGACCTGAAACTGTTGTCATGCTTTCCAGGAAGGGCAACTAGATGTGCTTAATTCATGTGCCCAGGCTTGAAACTGCGGACATTTTTTAGCTTTTTATTAAATCGAATATTCACTCGATGCCTTGAAGGGAAATTTGTCGAGAAAATGTTGGGCGGTGCATCTTTGTAGATTCTGAGTATCGTAATAAATGTAATGGATATAATGTTTTCTAATACATGACTTGTGATTTGATGTCTTCCTGTCCAGGTTGAAAATGTTCCTGTAAGATTTGTTAAGAAGCCTTGCCGTAACCATATGCCGTGAGCTCACACAGAAGAACTTACAGGCTTTACTCTTTGTGTTTGTTACATCTTGTACTGTCGGATGTCTAGAGACTACAGATGCTAAATTATGAGGGAAGTCTTCATGTGTAATCAGTGAATTGCATACATTGTAAAATGTTTGATGATCAGACTTTATAATATATATGCGATGTGCATCTGCATAATCTTTTTGCTTTATTTGAATGGATGTCATCTTTTGAATCGGGGTGTGTATGTAAATGTGAAATAAATGTAATACCAGAGTGTAATAGCCTTATTAATTGGGATACTTGGCACCACTGGCCCATCATCTGTCAGGAAAGCTATTGATTGCCCGCAAAAAATATCTGCCGGGAGAACAGGAACTGCTGGGAGATGTTTGAGCATGATGGCATAAAAACTGCCGGCACATCCATATCTGCCGGGAATTTTAATCCCCGGCAGCTGTTCTCGTGGCAGTTCTATCTGCCGGGAGAAAAACATTCCCGGCAGTTTGACTGCCCTTGTAAGTGCCTTGTCCCGGCAGTTTTCCTGCCCTTGCATCTGTGTTGTGGTGTAGTGGCAGTAGCGCGTCCAGAAGAAGGGCGCTACTACTATATCTAGCCTGGAGGCAACGCCGTGGCAATTATAGTAGTAGTGCTTGTTTCACCTAGAGCGCCATCTCATCGAGCTATTAGTAGCGCGGTTTTTCAAGCTCACATCGATAATTAGCGAGAGCGTTTGTTTTTAAACAATGCTGCTGTTAAGATTCTGTGTATAAGGTTTTTCCTAGTAGTGATTGCTCCACACATCGACCGCTATCCAGCATGGATCTAGAGTATTAAGTTCATAAGAATGGATTAATGCCTTAAGTAAAATTACATGATGTAGAGGAATAAACACAAGCAATATGATGAATACTCCATCTTTTTACCCTTGATGGCAACAATACAATACGTGCCTCGCTACCCCTACTTTGTTACTGGGTGAGGACACCGCAATATTAATCCCAAAACTAAGCACCTCTCCATTGCAAGAAGAACCAATCTAGTTGGCCAAAGCAAACCGGTAATTCGAAGAGAAATATAAAGATATCAAATAATGCATATAAGAATTCAGTAAAGACTCAAATAATATTCATAGATAATCTGATCATAAATCCACAATTCATCAGACTCGACAAACACATCGCAAAAGAATATTATATCGGATAGAACTCCAAGAACATTGAGGAGAACATTGTAATGAAGATCAAAGAGAGAGAAGAAGCCATCTAGCTACTAGCTATGGACCCGTAGGCCTATGTTAAACTACTCACGCTTCATCGGAAGGGTAATAGAGTTGATCTAGATGCCCTCCGTGATCGAATCCCCCTCCGGTAGGATGCCGGAAAAGGCCCTAGATGAGATCTCACGGGAACAGAAGGTTACGGTGGCGGAAAAGTATTTTGGTGGACGCTTCTGGTCGTTTGGGAATATTTGGGAATTTATAGCGAAAGAATTAGGGTTGGAGGAGTCCCATGGGGCCGACAAGCCAGGGGGCGTCCACCCACCGTAGGGTGAGCCCCGAGCGCTTGTGGAGCCCTCGGGACTCTTCTGGCCCCCTCTCCAAGTCTGATAGGTGTCTTCTGGTCCAAGAAAATCATCGCGAAAGTTTTATTCCATTTGGACTCCGTTTGGTATTTCTTTTTTGTAGAACTCAAAAACAAGAAAAAACAGAAACTGGTACTGGGCTATAGGTTAATAAGTTATTCCCCAAAAAATGTAAAATAGCATATTAATGCATATAAAACATCAAAAACAGATAATATAATAGCATGAACAATAAAAAATTATAGATACATTGGAGACGTATCACCCGGCGGCGTCGACGTACGCCCCTTGCTTCCGGAATCCCTGCGGTCGTCGTCACCACTCAAAGCGACACGCACCCCAAGCGCTGCCCGCCGGCGACCATCTGAAGGGAGAAGAAGTGGCTGAGCAGAGCCAATGACGGGGCGATGCCCACGAAGGCCTCGCACAAGAATGCAAAGGCTGAGAGGAGAACAACGGACCTAGAGTCGATATGCAACCCGTGGATTTGGTAGTGCGTCAGCACGACATTAAAGAAATTCGAAAACGACAGCAGCAGGCCGGAGAAGAGGGCATGAAGATGAAGAGGGATGTTGATGGCATCCAGATTTGTTAAAGACCGGGAGGCAGGCTAGATCTTCTTTGCCTTCCACTCATTGGAGTCGGCGCAATCGAATGCCGGACCTTTCTAGCCCCTCGAGGTTGATCATGGTGGACCCGCCCAGCGCGAGCTCCGGCCCGGTCGGGGTCTTGCCCCTCTTCTTCTTGGGGGCCATGACGACGAGGCGGATTGAAGCAGGTACGTGATCCGGCGAGAAAGGTGTGAGCTTGCAAAAGGGGGAAGGAGCAGAAGGCAAGCACGCAGCAGGGCGATGATGGCTCTGCGGCGTGCGCCAGTCTTTTGTCAGTCTGGACAGTTGCCGAGGCGACGTGGGGAAGTGGAGGCGTCCGCGTCCCGTCAAGCGCCACGCGTCAGCCCTGGTCCGCAGGCGATTGGGGCCCGCGGCGCTCCGACCTTCCCTCCTTGGCTTTGCCTCGAAGCCAGCTCGAACGCGTCTTGGGCCCCGGGCTACTGTCCGCGTTCTGGGATCGGGAGTACACAGATCTGCCTGCCTGCGGCCCATGGCGTAGCTCCTTCGACGGCCTGGTACGGCCCAGCTGCAAGACCCCCCAGGACAAGACCCTCGCGAGGGCCCCGGCCTCGCGAGAAGGACGACACCAAGACCTCCCGAGGGAGTGGCTCTCCGAGCCTACCTCCCGAGGAGCGGAGATTTTTATGCAGGTGCCCAGCCTCACGAGTAGCGCGTTTTGCGAACGGACGCTATTGCTACTGTACTGTTAGGCTTTTCCCTAGTAGTGTAACCAACCTAAGTAGCAGTAAAAAATATATAATACTCATCGTATTCTTGTTCCATCTAGGAGCATATGCTAGTCATGCATGGAGAACTATACCCTCGAGAGCTCAGATAAGCACAACATTCTACGGAAGAATACGCCCTGAAAATGTCATATAGTTCTGTGCTTCCACGGTTACTTGACGAGTCCTCATGTGACAGCTTCACAGTCACTCTTTTAAGAATTGGCGCAGACTTGAATACCAATTTCAAGAAATCATACTCGTGATCTTCTCCTTTGAAGCCATCGATTTCCATTTCTTCTAGAGCAATCAAGGAGACATTTTGGGTTTTCCACTCTGCGGGATCACAACTACAATTTGTTGGGCATCCTTCTTCTTTCATCTAAAATAAGGATTAAAGGTAAACTATTGAACAATATATTAATATTAAAAAGATTAATTAATAATAAAAGTGGAGAATTACGTGCCGTTGATCCCTGTATGACGAGCTTAAGAATCTGCATGGCACTGCGAATCCGATTCATCCCAATCACATGAAACACAAATGCTCCGAAAACATGCCCACTGGTTGCGAGATGCAGCTCCAAAAAGAGAAGGTAGCAACCATATGCTTCTCAATCTCATGGGTAAAGTATGTCTCTCGGTCCCGGAAATAGAACCGACACTGAAAATACAATTTCAACCGACAAGAAATATTCGTAATGCTGACAAGAAATTATTCCTAATTTTCATGGGTTGAAAATTGAGCAAGAGAGAGACACGTACAATGCTAGCATGAATTTGAAGCGAAGGCACCTCTCCTTGTGGTTCTGCCGTATGCAGTAGCCTTAGCTTCTCGAGGCACCAAGGACCTAACAACCGTTTCTGTAACAGCATTGCCAGGAGACCTTTTCTACCACGGGTGCGAGGGTGGAGATGTCGATATTTGAGTGAGAGCTTGTGGACAAGGTCAATTGTTTAAGCTCGGGGGCAGCAATCTCCACACGGTTTATCCATGGTTTGTTGGTGTCCAGCACGAGCTCCTGCAGCGATTCGGAGCGGAGCGTCACTACGCAATTAGACACGCTGAGCTTGAGCAGCCGCAGGCGCGGGCAGAGCGAGAGTAGTTCTTCCAGATCCACATAGAAGGCCGAGATGGACAGTGTCTCGAGGGCGGGGAAGTCGACGCCGTCCGGCACGGGAAGTTCGAGCAAGGGGGAGTCCAGCACGATCGAGGTGGCGCGCCGGAAGGACGGGAGGGCGATGTGGACGGACTTGCTTCCCATGCACGAGGGGAGTGAAAAGACCAACTCTTGCGGCTCGAGCCGCGCAGCAGCACGGAGAAGCGAGTTAACGTGGATCTTGGAGTGGGAGAACCCGTCTGAGATCACGTGGATCTCGAGTGCTGAGACCACCGGAGAGAACCGGCCGAGCGTCGGTTCGAGGTTGTGGAACTCGACGCCACGCCAGACGATCTCGCGGATGCTGGTCCAGAGGCCGTCGCGCCACCGGCGAGATAGGACGGTGGTGCGCGCGGCGGTGGCGGCGCATCGGAGGCGGGCGAGGATCAGGAGGAGCAGATCGTTGGGTAGGGTGCTGATATGATCCGGTCCGTGGCCTCGGCCTCGGGTGGAACAGAGGCGTCGCCCCGATCTCAACTCCATGGCAGAGAAAGAGAAGAACCCGATCAGTGTCCTTATCGGCGAGGGTGGCCTTTTGCTCGTTTGGTTAAAGAATTTTGGTTTGCAGACATATCCGTTTAAGGACTCATCCGATGTTTAAGTAGGTAATAGTATATATAATCACGATCTCCTCCACGGAGTCGTTGCCGGTATGGTCCAGGTTCCAAGTCGTATACGGTTTCCGAGTCGGTTACTAGCAATGCTAATGCTAGTACTCCTATGCTCAAAAAAAATAATGCTAGTACTCCTATGCGGTGTATAGTTGTTAGGCTCCAGCACTGATCTGACTCGAACCATAGCAAATTCAGAAGAAGAACAGCAGGTTTTTTTTTAGATAGGAGGCGCTTGCCCGGCCTTAAGGATGAAAGGAGACAAAGCTCAAAAAACAAAGATACAGGGTGCGAAGGCCCGAAACAGCGTCGCAGCACCGGTCGCAGGCTTGGAGGCAACGCTCCGATAAGAGATGATTTTCGAATGAGGGCGGCACGCCTGCCGGTGCAGTCCCTCTATCCAAACCGTCGCAGCTCAGCACATTTGTCCTTCAACCGGGCGATGAGGCGCTCCATGCCGGGCAGGGCCCGCTGTCTCGTCAACCCTTTCCATAGCTGCAATAAGATGATCAATTTATACACAACATCAGCCGGGTGTCTAAAGAACGTTCCCTCGATGGTAGCTTTGTTCTAGGTAGTCCAGAGGGACCACGCAAGTGCCCCAAAGCCGAGCCAAGCGAGCTTGCGATACCGGGCGTTAGTATCAAGGATGAGCCTATACAACTCGGCGAACCCACTCGATTCCAAGTGCCACCAGTCGCCTCGCGGAGCGAGCTCCAGACCATCCGAGCCACAATGCATTGGAAGATTATGTGGTCGCATTGTTGGGTAACGTAGTAATTTCAAAAAATTTCCTACGATCACGCAAGACCATGGTGATGGCATAGCAACGAGAGGAGAGTGTCCGCCCACGCACCCTCGTGAGACCGAAAGCGAAGCGTTATATCAACGCTGTTGATGTAGTCGTGCGTCTTCACGATCCGACCGATCCAAGCACCGTTATCCGGCACCTCCGAGTTCGAGCACACGCTCAGCTCGATGACGATCCCGGGCTCCGATCCAGAAAGCGCCGGGAGGAGTTCCACAAGACGACGGCGTGGTGGCGATCTTGATGTTCTACCGTCGCGCAGGCTTCGCCTAAGCACCGCTACAATATGACCGAGGTGGAATATGGTGGAGGGGGCACCGACACGGCTAAGGAACGATCACGAAGATCAACTTGTGTGTACTAGGGTGCCCCCTGCCCCGTGATATAAAGGAGCAAGGGGAGGGCGGCCAGCCCTAGGGCGCGCCAGGAGGGGGAGTCCTCCTCCTAGTAGGAGTAGGACTCCCCTTCCTAGTCCTACTAGGAAGAAGGAAGGGGAAGGAAAGAGAGGAGAGGGAGAGGGAAGGGGCGCGCCCCCTCCTAGTCCAATTCGGACTCCCCATGGGGGGGCGCCACCTCTTGGTGCAGCCCCTCTCTCCCTCTTGGCCCAATAAGGCCCATTACTTCCCGGGGTTCCGTAACCCCTCCACTCCGTTTTCTCCGAAACTTCCGAACCTTTCCGTGTCCGAATATAGCCGCCCAATATATCAATCTTTATGTCTCGAACATTTCGAGACTCCTCGTCATGTCCGTGATCACATCCGGGACTCGAACTCCTTGGTACATCAAAATACATAAACTCATAATATAACCGCCATCGAAACCTTAGCGTGCGGACCCTACGGTTCGAGAACTATGTAGACATGACCTAGAACCATTCTTGGTCAATAACCAATAGCGGAACCTGGATGCCCATATTGGTTCCTACATATTCTACGAAGATCTTTATCGGTCAAACCGCATAACAACATCGTTGTTCCCTTTGTCATCGGTATGTTACTTACCCGAGATTCGATCGTCGGTATCCAATACCTAGTTCAATCTCGTTACGGTAAGTCTCTTTACTCGTTCCGTAATACATCATCTCACAACTAACTCATTAGTTGCAATGCTTGCAAGGCTTATGTGATGTGTATTACCGAGAAGGCCCAGAGATACCTCTCCAGACAATCGGAGTGACAAAACCTAATCTTGATTCATGCCAACTCAACATATACTTTCGGAGACACTTGTAGAGTACCTTTATAATCACCCGATTACGTTGTGATGTTTGGTAGCACACAAAGTGTTCCTCCGTAAACGGAGTTGCATAATCTCATAGTTGCAGGAACTTTGTATAAGTCATGAAGATAGCATAAGCAACATACTAAACGATCAAGTGCTAAGCTAATGAAATGGGTCATGTCAATCACATCATTCTCCTAATGATGTGATCCCATTAATCAAATGACAACACATGTCTATGGTTAGGAAACATAACCATCTTTGATTAATGAGCTAGTCTAGTAGAGGCATACTAGTGACTATCTGTTTGTCTATGTATTCACACATGTATTATGTTTCCGGTTAATACAATTCTAGCATGAACAATAAACATTTATCATGATATAAGGAAATAAATAATAACTTTATTATTGCCTCTAGGGCATATTTCCTTGATCTCCCACTTGCACTAGAGTCAATAATCTAGTTCACATCGCCATGTGATTTAACATCAATAGTTCACATCTATATGTGGTTAACACCCATAGTTCACATCGACATGTGACCAACACCCAAAGGGTTTACTAGAGTCAGTAATCTAGTTCACATCGCTATGTGATTAACACCCAAAGAGTACTAAGGTGTGATCATGTTTTTCTTGTGAGATAATTTTAGTCAACGGTTCTGTCACATTCAGAGCCGTAAGTATTTTTTGCAAATTTCTATGTCTACAATGCTCGCACGGAGCTACTCTAGCTAATTGCTCCCACTTTCAATATATATCCAGATTGAGACTCGAGTCATCTAGATCAGTGTTAAAACTTGCATCGACGTAACCCTTTACTTATTTAACCTTTTTTCAGTTCCTTAATCGAGAAACATATCCTTGTTCTACTAAGGATAATTTTGACCGCTGTCCATTGATCTACTCCTAGATCACTATTGCACTCCTTGCCACGCTAAGTGGTAGGGTATGCAATAGATCCGTACACAACATGACATACTTTATAGAACCTATGGCTGATGCATAGGGAATGACTTTCATTCTCTTTCTATCTTCTGCCGTGGTCGGGTTTTGAGTCTTACTCAATCTCACACCTTGTAACACAGGCAAGAACTCTTTCTTTGACTGTTCCATTTTGAACTACTTCAAAATCTTGTCAAGGTATGTATTCATTGAAAAAACATATTAAGCGTCTTGATCTATCTCTATAGATCTTGATGCTCAATATGTAAGCAGCTTCATCGAGTTCTTTCTTTGAAAAAAAAAACTTTTCAAACACTCCTTTATGCTTTGCAGAATAATTCTACATTATTTCCGATCAACAATATGTCATTCACATATACTTATCAGAAATGTTGTAGTGCTCCCACTCACTTTCTTGCAAATACAGGCTTCTCCAAAAGTCTGTATAAAACCATATGCTTTGATCATACTATCAAAGCGTTTATTCCAACTCCGAGATGCTTGCACCAGTCCATAGATGGATCATTGAAGCTTGCACATTTTTGTTAGCTCCTTTAGGATTGACAAAACCTTCTGGTTGCATCATATACAACTCTTCTTTAATAAATCCATTAAAGAATGTAGTTCTGACATCCATTTGCCAGATTTCATAAAATGTGGCAATTGCTAACATGATTCGGATAGACTTTTAAGCATCGATACAAGTGAGAAAATCTCATTGTATTCAACATCTTGAACTTTGTCTAAAACCCTTTTCGACAAGTCTAGCTTTGTAGATAGTAACACTACTATCAGTGTCCATCTTCCTCTTGAAGATCCATTTATTTAACATGGCTAGCTGATCATCGAGCAAGTCAATCAAAGTCCATACTTTGTTCTCATACATGGATCCTATCTCAGATTTCATGGCCTCAAGCCATTTCATGAATCTGGGCTCATCATCGCTTCCTCATAGTTCGTAGGTTCATCATGGTCTAGTAACATGACTTCCGAACATGATTACCGTACCACACAGTGCGGATCTTACTCTGGAAGACCTACGAGGTTTGGTAGCAACTTTGATCTGAATTTTCATGATCATCATCATTAACTTCCTCACTAATTGGTGTAAGAATCACTTGGAACTGATTTCGTGATGAACTACTTTCCAATAAGGAGAAGGTACAATTACCCCATCAAGTTCTACTTTCCTCCCACTCACTTCTTTCGAGAGAAACTTCTTCTCTAGAAAGGATTCATCTTAGCAACGAAAAACTTGCCTTCGGATCTGTGATAGGAGGTGTACCCAACATTTTATTTTGGGTATTCTATGAAGACGCACTTCTCTGATTTGGGTTCGAGCTTATCAGGTGAAAACTTTTTCACATAAGCATCACAACTCCAAACTTTAAGAAACGACAGCTTAGGTTTCTTTGCTAAACCGGTGTCATCTCAACAGATTTAGATGGTGCCCTATTTAACGTGAATGCAGCTGTCTCTAATGTATAACCCCAAAACGATAGTGGTAAATCGGTAAGATACATCATAGATCGCACCATATCCAATAAAGTGCGGTTACGACGTTCGGACACACCATAACATTGTGGTGTTCCAGGTGGCGTGATCTGTGAAACTATTCCACATTATTTTAATTGAAGACCAAACTCGTAACTCAATTATTCGTCTCCGCGATCAGATCGCAGAAACTTTATTTTCTTGTTGCGATGATTTTCCACTTCACTCTGAAATTCTTTGAACCTTTCAACTATTTCAGACTTATGTTTCATCAAGTAGATATACCCATATCTGCTCAAATCATCTGTGAAGGTCAGAAAAATAACGATACTTGCCGTGAGCTTTAACATTCATTGGATCGCATACATCGGTATGTATTATTTCCAATAAGTCAGTAGCTTGTTCCATTGTTCCGGAGAACGGAGTTTTAGTCATCTTGCCCAAAAGGCACGGTTCTTAAGCATCAAATGATTCATAATCAAGTGATTCCAAAATCCATCAAGCATGGAGTTTTCTTCATGCGCTTTACACCAATATGACCTAAGCGGCGATTGCCACAAATAAGTTGCACTATCATTATTAACTTTGCATCTTTTGGTTTCAATATTATGAATATGTGTATCACTATGATCGAGATCCAATGAACCATTTTCATTGGGTGTGTAACCATATAAGGTTTTATTCATGTAAGCAGAACAACAATTTATTCTCTTACTTAAATGAATAACAGTATTGCAATAAACATGATCAAATCATATTTATGCTCAACACCAAATAACACTTATTTAGGTTCCACACTAATGCCGAAAGTATAGGGAGTGTGCGATGATGATCATATCAATCTTGGAACTACTTCCAACACTCATCGTCACTTCCCTTCAACTAGTCTCTGTTTATTCAGAACTCCTGTTTGAGTTACTAATCTTAGCAACCGAACAGTATCAAATACTCAGGGCTACTATAAACACTAGTAAGGCACACATCAATAACTGTATATCAAATATAACCTTGTTCACTTTGCCATCCTTCTTATCCACCAAATATTCAGGGGTAGTTCGCTTCCGGTGACCAGTTCCATTGCAGCAAAAGTACTAGTCTCGGGCTTAGGTCTAGACTTGGGCTTCTTCACTCGAGCAGCAACTTGCTTGCCGTCCTTTTGAAGTTCCCTTCTTCCCTTTGCCATTTTCCTTGAGACTAGTGGTCTTGTCAACCATCAACACTTGATGTTTTTCTTGATTTCTACCTTCACGATTTTAGCATCGCGAAGAGCTCGAGAATATTTTTGTCATCCCTTGCATACTATAGTTCATCACGAAGTTCTACTAACGAGTGATGGTGACTAGAGAATTCTGTCAATCACTATCTTATCTGGAAGATTAACTCCCACTTGATTCAAGCGATTGAAGTACTCGGACAATCTGAGCACATGCTCACTAGTTGAGCGATTCTCCTCCATCTTTTAGCTATAGAACTTGTTGGAGACTTCATATCTCTCAACTCGGGTATTTGCTTGAAATATTAACTTCAATTCCTGGAGCATCTCATATGGTCCATGACGTTCAAAACGTCTTTGAAGTCCCGATTATAAGCCGTTAAGCATGGTGCACTAAACTATCAAGTAGTCATCATATTGAGCTAGCCAAACGTTCATAACGTCGCATCTGCTCCTGCAATAGGTCTGTCACCTAGCGGTGCATTAAGGACATAATTCTTCTGCGCAGCAATGAGGATAAACCTCAGATCACGGATCCAATCCGCATCATGCTACTAACATCTTTCAATACAATTTTCTCTAGGAACACATATGAAAACATAGGGAAGCAACAACGCGAGCCATTGATCTACAACATAATTTGCAAAAAACTACCAGGACTAAGTTCATGATAAATTAAAGTTCAATTAATCATATTACTTAAGAACTCCCACTTAGACAGACATCTCTCTAGTCATCTAAGTGATCACGTGATCCAAATCAACTAAACCATAACCGATCATCACGTGAGATGGAGTAGTTTTCAATGGTGAACATCACTATGTTGATCATATCTACTATATGATTCACGCTCGACCTTTCGGTCTCCGTGTTCCGAGGCCATATCTGCATATGCTAGGCTCGTCAAGTTTAACCTGAGTATTCCGCGTGTGCAAAACTGGCTTGCACCCGTTGTAGATGGACGTAGAACTTATCACACCCGATCATCACGTGGTGTCTGGGTACTACGAACTTTTAGCAACGGTGCATACTCAGGGAGAACACTTCTTGATAATTTTAGTGAGAGATCATCTTATAATGCTACCGTCAAACAAAGCAAGATAAGATGCATAAAGGATAAACATCACATGCAATCAATATAAGTGATATGATATGGCCATCATCATCTTGTGCTTGTGATCTCCATCTCCGAAGCACCGTCATGATCACCATCGTCACCGGCGCGACACCTTGATCTCCATCGTAGCATCGTTGTCGTCTCGCCAACTATTGCTTCTACGACTATCGCTACCGCTTAGTGATAAAGTAAAGCAATTACATGGCGTTTGCATTTCATACAATAAAGCGACAACCATATGGCTCCTGCCAATTGCCGATAACTCGGTTACAAAACATGATCATCTCATACAATAAAATATAGCATCACGTCTTGACCATATCACATCACAACATGCCCTGCAAAAACAAGTTAGACGTCCTCTACTTTGTTGTTGCAAGTTTTACGTGGCTGCTACGGGCTGAGCAAGAACCGTTCTCACCTACGCATCAAAACCACAACGATATTTCGTCAAATAGACTCCGTTTAACCTTCTCAAGGACCGGGCGTAGCCTTTCAGTTCAACTAAAGTGAGAGAGACAGACACCGCCAGCCACCTTTAAGCACGAGTGCTCGTAGCGGTGAAACCAGTCTCGCGTAAGCGTCTGGCGTAATGTCGGTCCGGGCCGCTTCATCTCACAATACCGCTGAACCAAAGTATGACATGCTGGTAGGCAGTATGACTTGTATCGCCCACAACTCACTTGTGTTCTACTCGTGCATATGACATCAACGCATAAAACCAGGCTCGGATGCCATTGTTGGGTAACGTAGTAATTTCAAAAATTTCCACGATCACGCAAGACCATGGTGATGGCATAGCAACGAGAGGGAGAGTGTCCGCCCACGTACCCTCGTGAGACCGAAAGCGAAGCGTTATATCAACGCGGTTGATGTAGTCGACGTCTTCACGATCCGACCGATCCAAGCACCGTTATCTCGGCACCTCCGAGTTCGAGCACACGTTCAGCTCGATGGCGATCCCCGGCTCCGATCCAGCAAAGCGTCGGGGAGGAGTTCCACAAGACGACGGCGTGGTGGCGATCTTGATGTTCTACCGTCGCGGGGCTTCGCCTAAGCACCGCTACAATATGACCGAGGTGGAATATGGTGGAGGGGGCACCGCACACGGCTAAGGAACGATCACGAAGATCAACTTGTGTGTCTAGGGTGCCCCCCCCCTGTGTATATAAAGGAGCAAGGGGAGGGCGGCCAGCCCTAGGGGCGCCAGGGGGGAGTCCTCCTCCTAGTAGGAGTAGGACTCCCTTTCCTAGTCCTACTAGGAAGAAGGAAGGGGAAGGAAAGAGAGAGAGGGAGAGGGAAGGGGGCGCGCCCCCTCCTAGTCCAGTCGGACTCCCCATGGGGGGGCGCGCCACCTCTTGGTGCAGCCCCTCTCTCCCTCTTGGCCCAATAAGGCCCATTACTTCCCGGGGTTCCGTAACCCTCGGCACTCCGGTTTTCTCCGAAACTTCCGAACCTTTCCGTGTCCGAATATAGCCGTCCAATATATCAATCTTTATGTCTCGAACATTTCGAGACTCCTCGTCATGTCCGTGATCACATCCGGGACTCGAACTCCTTGGTACATCAAAATACATAAACTCATAATATAACCGTCATCGAAACCTTAAGCGTGCGGACCCTACGGTTCGAGAACTATGTAGACATGACCTAGAACCATTCTTGGTCAATAACCAATAGCGGAACCTGGATGCCCATATTGGTTCCTACATATTCTACGAAGATCTTTATCGGTCAAACCGCATAACAACATACGTTGTTCCCTTTGTCATCGGTATGTTACTTACCCGAGATTCGATCGTCGGTATCCAATACCTAGTTCAATCTCGTTACTGGCAAGTCTCTTTACTCGTTCCGTAATACATCATCTCACAACTAACTCATTAGTTGCAATGCTTGCAAGGCTTATGTGATGTGTATTACCGAGAAGGCCCAGAGATACCTCTCCGACAATCGGAGTGACAAAACCTAATCTTGATTCATGCCAACTCAACATATACTTTCGGAGACACTTGTAGAGTACCTTTATAATCACCCGATTCACGTTGTGATGTTTGGTAGCACACAAAGTGTTCCTCCGTAAACGGAGTTGCATAATCTCATAGTTGCAGGAACTTTGTATAAGTCATGAAGATAGCATAAGCAACATACTAAGCGATCAAGTGCTAAGCTAATGAAATGGGTCATGTCAATCACATCATTCTCCTAATGATGTGATCCCATTAATCAAATGACAACACATGTCTATGGTTAGGAAACATAACCATCTTGATTAATGAGCTAGTCTAGTAGAGGCATACTAGTGACTATCTGTTTGTCTATGTATTCACACATGTATTATGTTTCCGGTTAATACAATTCTAGCATGAATAATAAACATTTATCATGATATAAGGAAATAAATAATAACTTTATTATTGCCTCTAGGGCATATTTCCTTCATCTCCCACTTGCACTAGAGTCAATAATCTAGTTCACATCGCCATGTGATTTAACATCAATAGTTCACATCTATATGTGGTTAACACCCATAGTTCACATCGACATGTGACCAACACCCAAAGGGTTTACTAGAGTCAGTAATCTAGTTCACATCGCTATGTGATTAACACCCAAAGAGTACTAAGGTGTGATCATGTTTTTCTTGTGAGATAATTTTAGTCAACGGTTCTGTCACATTCAGAGCCGTAAGTATTTTTTGCAAATTTCTATGTCTACAATGCTCTGCACGGAGCTACTCTAGCTAATTGCTCCCACTTTCAATATATATCCAGATTGAGACTCAGAGTCATCTAGATCAGTGTTAAAACTTGCATCGACGTAACCCTTTACGACGAACCTTTTTTTCAGTTCCTTAATCGAGAAACATATCCTTGTTCTACTAAGGATAATTTTGACCGCCGTCCATTGATCTACTCCTAGATCACTATTGCACTCCCTTGCCACGCTAAGCGGTAGGGTATGCAATAGATCTGGTACACAACATGACATACTTTATAGAACCTATGGCTGATGCATAGGGAATGACTTTCATTCTCTTTCTATCTTCTGCCGTGGTCGGGTTTTGAGTCTTACTCAATCTCACACCTTGTAACACAGGCAAGAACTCTTTCTTTGACTGTTCCATTTTGAACTACTTCAAAATCTTGTCAAGGTATGTATTCATTGAAAAAACATATTAAGCGTCTTGATCTATCTCTATAGATCTTGATGCTCAATATATAAGCAGCTTCATCGAGTTCTTTCTTTGAAAAAAAACTTTTCAAACACTCCTTTATGCTTTGCGAATAATTCTACATTATTTCCGATCAACAATATGTCATTCACATATACTTATCGAAATGTTGTAGTGCTCCCACTCACTTTCTTGCAAATACAGGCTTCTCCAAAAGTCTGTATAAAACCATATGCTTTGATCATACTATCAAAGCGTTTATTCCAACTCCGAGATGCTTGCACCAGTCCATAGATGGATCATTTGAAGCTTGCACATTTTGTTAGCTCCTTTAGGATTGACAAAACCTTCGGTTGCATCATATACAACTCTTCTTTAATAAATCCATTAAAGAATGTAGTTCGACATCCATTTGCCGATTTCATAAAATGTGGCAATTGCTAACATGATTCGGATAGACTTTTAAGCATCGATACAAGTGAGAAAATCTCATTGTATTCAACATCTTGAACTTTGTCTAAAACCCTTTTCGACAAGTCTAGCTTTGTAGATAGTAACACTACTATCAGTGTCCATCTTCCTCTTGAAGATCCATTTATTTAACATGGCTAGCTGATCATCGAGCAAGTCAATCAAAGTCCATACTTTGTTCTCATACATGGATCCTATCTCAGATTTCATGGCCTCAAGCCATTTCACGAATCTGGGCTCATCATCGCTTCCTCATAGTTCGTAGGTTCATCATGGTCTAGTAACATGACTTCCGAACATGATTACCGTACCACTCAGTGCGGATCTTACTCGAAGACCTCACGAGGTTTGGTAGCAACTTTGATCTGAATTTTCATGATCATCATCATTAACTTCCTCACTAATTGGTGTAAGAATCACTGGAACTGATTTCTGTGATGAACTACTTTCCAATAAGGGAGAAGGTACAATTACCCCATCAAGTTCTACTTTCCTCCCACTCACTTCTTTCGAGAGAAACTTCTTCTCTAAAAAGGATTCATCTTAGCAACGAAAAACTTGCCTTCGGATCTGTGATAGGAGGTGTACCCAACATTTTATTTTGGGTATTCTATGAAGACGCACTTCTCTGATTTGGGTTCGAGCTTATCAGGTGAAAACTTTTTCACATAAGCATCACAACTCCAAACTTTTAAGAAACGACAGCTTAGGTTTACTGCTAAACCGGTGTCATCTCAACAGATTTAGATGGTGCCCTATTTAACGTGAATGCAGCTGTCTCTAATGTATAACCCCAAAACGATAGTGGTAAATCGGTAAGATACATCATAGATCGCACCATATCCAATAAAGTGCGGTTACGACGTTCGGACACACCATAACATTGTGGTGTTCCAGGTGGCGTGATCTGTGAAACTATTCCACATTATTTTAATTGAAGACCAAACTCGTAACTCAATTATTCGTCTCCGCGATCAGATCGCAGAAACTTTATTTTCTTGTTACGATGATTTTTTCACTTCACTCTGAAATTCTTTGAACCTTTCAACTATTTCAGACTTATGTTTCATCAAGAAGATATACGCATATCTGCTCAAATCATCTGTGAAGGTCAGAAAATAACGATACTTGCCGTGAGCTTTAACATTCATTGGATCGCATACATCGGTATGTATTATTTCCAATAAGTCAGTAGCTTGTTCCATTGTTCCGGAGAACGGAGTTTTAGTCATCTTGCCCTAAAGGCACGGTTCGCAAGCATCAAATGATTCATAATCAAGTGATTCCAAAAATCCATCAGCATGGAGTTTTCTTCATGCGCTTTACACCAATATGACCTAAACGGCAGTGCCACAAATAAGTTGCACTATCATTATTAACTTTGCATCTTTTGGTTTCAATATTATGAATATGTGTATCACTATGATCGAGATCCAATGAACCATTTTCATTGGGTGTGTAACCATATAAGGTTTTATTCATGTAAACAGAACAACAATTTATTCTCTTACTTAAATGAATAACCGTATTGCAATAAACATGATCAAATCATATTTATGCTCAACACCAAATAACACTTATTTAGGTTCCACACTAATCCCGAAAGTATAGGAGTGTGCGATGATGATCATATCAATCTTGGAACTACTTCCAACACTCATCGTCACTTCCCTTCAACTAGTCTCTGTTTATTCGTAACTCCTGTTTGAGTTACTAATCTTAGCAACCGAACAGTATCAAATACTCGGGGCTACTATAAACACTAGTAAGGCACACATCAATAACCTGTATATCAAATATAACCTTGTTCACTTTGCCATCCTTCTTATCCACCAAATATTCAGGGTAGTTCGCTTCCAAATGACCAGTTCCATTGCAGCAAAAGTACTCGGTCTCGTGCTTAGGTCTAGACTTGGGCTTCTTCACTCGAGCAACAACTTGCTTGCCGTTCCTTTTGAAGTTCCCTTCTTCCCTTTGCCATTTTCCTTGAGACTAGTGGTCTTGTCAACCATCAACACTTGATGTTTTTCTTGATTTCTACCTTCACGATTTTAGCATCGCGAAGAGCTCGAGAATATTTTTGTCATCCCTTGCATACTATAGTTCATCACGAAGTTCTACTAACTGAGTGATGGTGACTAGAGAATTCTGTCAATCACTATCTTATCTGGAAGATTAACTCCCACTTGATTCAAGCGATTGAAGTACTCGGACAATCTGAGCACATGCTCACTAGTTGAGCGATTCTCCTCCATCTTTTAGCTATAGAACTTGTTGGAGACTTCATATCTCTCAACTCGGTATTTGCTTGAAATATTAACTTCAATTCCTGGAGCATCTCATATGGTCCATGACGTTCAAAACGTCTTTGAAGTCCCGATTATAAGCCGTTAAGCATGGTGCACTAAACTATCAAGTAGTCATCATATTGAGCTAGCCAAACGTTCATAACGTGCGATCGCTCCTGCAATAGGTCCGTCACCTAGCGGTGCATTAAGGACATAATTCTTCTGCGCAGCAATGAGGATAAACCTCAGATCACGGATCCAATCCGCATCATGCTACTAACATCTTTCAATACAATTTCTCTAGGAACACATATGAAAACATAGGGAAGCAACAACGCGAGCCATTGATCTACAACATAATTTGCAAAAACTACGGGACTAAGTTCATGATAAATTAAAGTTCAATTAATCATATTACTTAAGAACTCCCACTTAGACAGACATCTCTCTAGTCATCTAAGTGATCACGTGATCCAAATCAACTAAACCATAACCGATCATCACGTGAGATGGAGTAGTTTTCAATGGTGAACATCACTATGTTGATCATATCTACTATATGATTCACGCCGACCTTTCGGTCTCCGTGTTCCGAGGCCATATCTGCATATGCTAGGCTCGTCAAGTTTAACTGAGTATTCGCGTGTGCAAAACTGGCTTGCACCCGTTGTAGATGGACGAGAACTTATCACACCCGATCATCACGTGGTGTCCGGGTACTACTGAACTTTTAGCAACGGTGCATACTCGTGGAGAACACTTCTTGATAATTTTAGTGAGAGATCATCTTATAATGCTACCGTCAAACAAAGCAAGATAAGATGCATAAAGGATAAACATCACATGCAATCAATATAAGTGATATGATATGGCCATCATCATCTTGTGCTTGTGATCTCCATCTCCAAGCACCGTCATGATCACCATCGTCACCGCGCGACACCTTGATCTCCATCGTAGCATCGTTGTCGTCTCGCCAACTATTGCTTCTACGACTATCGCTACCGCTTAGTGATAAAGTAAAGCAATTACATGGCGTTGCATTTCATACAATAAGCGACAACCATATGGCTCCTGCCGATTGCCGATAACTCGGTTACAAAACATGATCATCTCATACAATAAAATATAGCATCACGTCTTGACCATATCACATCACAACATGCCCTGCAAAAACAAGTTAGACGTCCTCTACTTTGTTGTTGCAAGTTTTACGTGGCTGCTACGGGCTGAGCAAGAACCGTTCTCACCTACGCATCAAAACCACAACGATATTTGTCAAATAGACTCCGTTTAACCTTCTCAAGGACCGGGCGTAGCCACACTCAGTTCAACTAAAGTGAGAGAGACAGACACCGCCAGCCACCTTTAAGCACGAGTGCTCGTAGCGGTGAAACCAGTCTCGCGTAAGCGCACGCGTAATGTCGGTCCGGGCGCTTCATCTCACAATACCGCTGAACCAAAGTATGACATGCTGGTAGGCAGTATGACTTGTATCGCCCACAACTCACTTGTGTTCTACTCGTGCATATGACATCAACGCATAAAACCAGGCTCGGATGCCTTTGTTGGGTAACGAGTAATTTCAAAAATTTCCTACGATCACGCAAGACCATGGTGATGGCATAGCAACGAGAGGGAGAGTGTCCGCCCACGTACCCTCGTGAGACCGAAAGCGAAGCGTTATATCAACGCTGTTGATGTAGTCGACGTCTTCACGATCCGACCGATCCAAGCACCGTTACTCGGCACCTCCGAGTTCGAGCACACGTTCAGCTCGATGGCGATCCCGGGCTCCGATCCAGCAAAGCGTCGGGAGGAGTTCGTCAAGACGACGGCGTGGTGGACGATCTTGATGTTCTACCGTCGAGGGCTTCGCCTAAGCACCGCTACAATATGACCGAGGTGGAATATGGTGGAGGGGCACCGCACACGGCTAAGGAACGATCACGAAGATCAACTTGTGTGCTAGGGTGCCCCCTGCCCCGTATATAAAGGAGCAAGGGGAGGGCGGCCAGCCCTAGGGGCGCGCGCCAGGGGGGAGTCCTCCTCCTAGTAGGAGTAGGACTCCCTTCCTAGTCCTACTAGGAAGAAGGAAGGGGAAGGAAAGAGGGAGAGGAGAGGGAAGGGGGCGCGCCCCTCCTAGTCCAGTCGGACTCCCCATGGGGGCGCGCCACCTCTTGGTGCAGCCCTCTCTCTCCCTCTTGGCCCAATAAGGCCCATTACTTCCCGGGGTTCGGTAACCCTCTCGGCACTCCGGTTTTCTCCGAAACTTCCGAACCTTTCCGTGTCCGAATATAGCCGTCAATATATCAATCTTTATGTCTCGAACATTTCGAGACTCCTCGTCATGTCCGTGATCACATCCGGACTCGAACTCCTTGGTACATCAAAATACATAAACTCATAATATAACCGTCATGAAACCTTAAGCGTGCGGACCCTACGGTTCGAGAACTATGTAGACATGACCTAGAACCATTCTTGGTCAATAACCAATAGCGGAACCTGGATGCCCATATTGGTTCCTACATATTCTACTGAAGATCTTTATCGGTCAAACCGCATAACAACATACGTTGTTCCCTTTGTCATCGGTATGTTACTTACCCGAGATTCGATCGTCGGTATCCAATACCTAGTTCAATCTCGTTACGGTAAGTCTCTTTACTCGTTCCGAATACATCATCTCACAACTAACTCATTAGTTGCAATGCTTGCAAGGCTTATGTGATGTGTATTACCGAGAAGGCCCAGAGATACCTCTCAGACAATCGGAGTGACAAAACCTAATCTTGATTCATGCCAACTCAACATATACTTTCGGAGACACTTGTAGAGTACCTTTATAATCACCCGATTACGTTGTGATGTTTGGTAGCACACAAAGTGTTCCTCCAGTAAGCGGAGTTGCATAATCTCATAGTTGCAGGAACTTTGTATAAGTCATGAAGATAGCATAAGCAACATACTAAAGCGATCAAGTGCTAAGCTAATGAAATGGGTCATGTCAATCACATCATTCTCCTAATGATGTGATCCCATTAATCAAATGACAACACATGTCTATGGTTAGGAAACATAACCATCTTCGATTAATGAGCTAGTCTAGTAGAGGCATACTAGTGACTATCTGTTTGTCTATGTATTCACACATGTATTATGTTTCCGGTTAATACAATTCTAGCATGAACAATAAACATTTATCATGATATAAGGAAATAAATAATAACTTTATTATTGCCTCTAGGGCATATTTCCTTCACGCATGACTCCTCTTCCCGACACCAAACGACATGCCATCGCCCGGTCCATGTCTTCTTCGGACTTGGTCACCGCTAGGAATCCTTTTCTGTGCCAACTGCCATATGAAGATTTTAATCTTGGCTGGCATTCTCGCCTTCCAAAGGGATCGCAAGTCATAGACTGGGGGAGGGGGGATTTGAAGATTTCTCTATACAGGGATCCAGTTGAGAAGCATCCAGAGGGCTCCAAGCGCCACTGGACCTCATCACGCTCAGGGGTTAAGCGGACAGCGGCCAGGACCTCCCGCAACTCCTCCCATTCCGGTATTTCGCTAAGCTCCTCAACCCATGTTTTCGCAACTCATGCCTCCTGCTGCCTCGCGATAGCAAAGAGGTTGGGGTAGGCATGTTCCAGCGCCTGGTTGCCCCACCAGACACCCTCCAGAAAAAACGCTAATTGTCCATTATGGACCACAAATCTCGTCCCTAATCGAAGTAGGGGCTGGACCTTTCGAACATCATTCGCAAATTGCGAGCGCCCGAAAAGTCACACCATCTTCCTCAAGATATTTAGTCTTGAATATGGAAAGCCAGAGTCCCCTGAGGGAGTCCTGGATTAGGGGTTCCTCGGGTGTCCGGTCTATTCCATGATGATAAAGCAGAAGACTATTCCCCGTGTCCGGGTAGGACTCCTATATGCGTGGACGGCAAGTTTGGTGTCCGGATGTACTATTTCCTTCTTCTGCAAGCCCACTCTGTACAACCCTAGGCCCCTCCGGTGTGTATATAAACCGGGGGCTTTAGTCCGTAGGGGCTATCAGAGTAATCGCAGGCTAGACAGCTAGGGATTGGCCATTACGATCTCGAGGTAGATCAACTCCTGTAACCCTTATACACACACCGAATATAATCAAGCAGGACGTAGGGTTTTACCTCCTTTAAGAGGGACCGAACCTGGGTAAACATCGTGTCCCTATTGTCCATTGTTACCAACGATCCTCAGACACACAACTTGGGACCCCCTACCCGAGACCTGCCGGTTTTGACACCGACATTGGTGCTTTCATTGAGAGTATCGTTGTGTTGTTAACAGAAGAATCGATGACTCGCCTCTTCATCGACAATGGCGCTGTCTACGGGGAGACTTTCCTCCCTGGTGAGCTTTTCATGTTTGGCAGCTTCGTGCTACGTGCCAACTCGATCGGTCACCTTGAGTTGGTCGATAGCTACGCCCCTGGTTACCAGATCAGGTTTGGAAGCTTGAACTACATCGCCGATATCCGAGGAGACCTAATCTTCGAGGGGTTCACGGCCTCGGCCGCTGTTCCCCACCCACGCGAAGGAGGCCCTTCGGATCTACTATCAGATCCCGTCCAGGGGTCGACGCTCATGTCTGCCTCGGCCTTAGATCTGGGGTAGACCACTTCGTCCGAAGACAGGAGGATGAACCCCGCCGGACTCTCTCCCATCACGGAGCTTCTAGCCGGAGACCCAGATGTGACCACGCCATCAGCGGACCCGGAGTCAAACGGGACTCTAACTAGCATCGGGAAGCCGGACTCGCCTCTGGACATCAACTCCGAACTCTCGAGGTCTGCGTCCTTTGGGCTCGGTCAAGTGGTTATCACCGACCCTAGCTCCGCAGATCCTCAGGCGTCGGTCCAGCTTTCGCTCTTAAACGAAACACTGGACTTAATAAATCTCTCGCCATCGCAGAAGTGTCACCTCCGAACTACGCCCAGCTTGAACTGGAGTCTGAGAGTAGGGAATTTTACGTCCCACCCACCACCCACTTAATAGCCACTGTCGAGGATTTAACCAACATGCTAGACTACGCCTCCGAAGATAGCGATGGCATAGACGACGATGTCAGAGCCGAACCAGATCAAAACCCGCCCATCACTGGGCATTGGACGACCACTTCTACTTACAATGTATACATGGTGGACACGCCTGAGAAGAAGGACGGCAATGGCACTCAAGATCCAGATGAGGATAAGCCCGTCGATGAACCACCAAAACGCCAGCGTCAGCGGTGCCACTCACAATTGCGTCGGGCAAGGGAAAGCAATACCGCCACCGGAGATAATGACACTCCGGACAACACTGAAGACCCCGACTGAAGGAAATATGCCCTAGAGGCAATAATAAAGTTGTTATTTATATTTTCCTTATATCATAATAAATATTTATTATTCATGCTAGAATTGTATTAACCGAAAACTTAGTAAATGTGTGAATACATAGACAAACAAAGTATCCCTAGTATGCCTCTACTTGACTAGCTCGTTAATCAAAGATGGTTAAGTTTCCTAACCATAGATATGTGTTGTCATTTGATGAACGGGATCACATCATTAGAGAATGATGTGAATACCACAAACTTCAATAAATCATAGAAATTAATCTGTAGCTCCAAATGCAAAGTATTATATATGAAAAATGATCAGAAAAATCCAATCTATCCATCTGTACTGGTTTCATGCATGTTTAAACAAGTAAACCTGCTGTTTAGTGCAGAACAAGATAAAACACTATTAAGGGCCATGCATGAGCTTGAAACTTGAATCTTTGATTCAAAATGGTTCAAACCCATCTGGTCTTCGTTGCATTAGCCCAATACACTCATTTTGCCATGTCTCATGCATGCATCATATTTTTGCACATTGTTTGGTGATGATTGTATCGGTGCTCTCTGCGGCAGGTTCTGCCCCCGAGGAGTATCATGAGTACCCAACCGAGGAGCATTACCAGTCCACGGACCTGCAAGGCAAGCAACCAACCAATTGATCATATCGATACAATCCCATGTTCTCGCCTCTGCTCTCTTTTACTGCATTAAGACAACGCGTTTCAAACTGCTGTGTGCTACGGTAGTTGAACCCATTTCCTCTGCATGACCTGTCATTGCCACAGTAACTAGATGAAACCCACTAGCATGTGTAGGAGTTGATTGAGCCATGTGTATGTGTTATTCCTACCTTGCTATGCCTGCTATGCTTAGAGTCGTGTCAGGTCTGGTTCATCTGGGTGATGGGCTAGAGTGAAATGATCATGTGGGTATGAGAGTGATGTGTTGAACACATTTTGGTAAAGGTATCGATGAGAGGCCATGTAGGAGTACATGGTGGGTTGTTTTATTGAAGCCGTCCTTAAGCACTGAGATCTGTATGTGTGATTTAAGAATCAGCTACTACCATGCATTGGCCCGAAACCAATGGACCCTCTCGGCTTCTTATTCACCCTAGTCCTCTGTCTAGGAGTTGCAAGTAGTTTCTGGTGTTTGTAGCTTACTGGAGGTCGTGGACAGCGCTGACCCGCGGGGTGGGGTGTGATGCGGTAGGTACGTGGCACGGTGTACCGGATGCCCGTTAGGTATCTCGGGAAACCCTGCACACATCGTTCGGGGCCGTATGTGGAAACCTCGGTCGGACTCCCTGCGGATGGAACCTGGATAGGCGATAAACCTGGACTAGAGACTTAGGTGTTTAGGTAGGTCGTGGCCAACACCCACGTTGGGCTTTCGCTTGAAGGTTGCCGAGTACATGTCGTGTAAACGACGGTAAGTGGTGAGAGCGTGTATGAAGAAGTACACCCCTGCAGGGTTAACATCATCTATTCGAATAGCCGCGTCCGCGGTAAAGGACTACTTGGTTGCCTATATAGTTCATAGACAAGTAAATGGATACTACTAAAAGCCTCAAGATAAGCGTGAGTGCCGAGGATGGCTCTTCCGTAGGATGACGGAGGTGGATCCTCGGTAGTGTATTGAAGTGGTGAGTAGTGGACTCGAGTGCGCAAAACAATTTCAAGTTGGCGTCTCGTAAGATAGCTTAGCCAAGAGTCAAAGCTGGCTTGCTGCAATAACCCCACCAACCCTTCTTGATACTGTGCATGTATGTAGGATCTGATGTAAGACTTGCTGAGTACCGTTGTACTCATGTTGCTTAATTTACGTTTTACAAAAGATGCTGCAACCCCTTCTAATGGGTTCTTCATAGACATCGATGTCGACGAGTAGGCTGAGGCCCAGGTGGTGATCCTGAGCTCACGACGGACCGTGTAGTATAGTCAGGCTTTCCCAAGCCTCTTTTATTTACTAGTTGTCTGTACTCAGACAGGTTACTTCTGCTGTTGGCTTGTATGTTTGTATGACTTGAATGCTGGGTCGTGTGACCCGTACTTGTGTGTATGATATGTATGGCTCTCTGAGCCTTTAAATAAAGTACTTGAGTTGTAGAGTTTTGTTGTGATGCCATGTTGTATTTACACATATCGAGCATATTGTGTGTATGATTGAAATGCTTGGTATGTGTGGGATCCGACAATCTAGTTGTTTATCCTTGGCAGCCTCTCTTATGGGAAAATGTAGTCTAGTGCTTCCTCGAGCCATAGTAGTCCACTACAGCCCGGTTCACCGGAGTCCTGCTAGCCCAGCACTACTACTCCAGAACACTTGACTGGTCGGCATGTGTTTCACTTCGTTCCTGTGTCTGTCCCTTCGGGGAAATGTCACACGGTGACATCCGGAGTCCTGCCTAGCCTGCTATAGCCCGGGTTCCCGGAGTCCTGTTAGCCCAGTGCTGCAGCCCGGATTCACACGCTGTTGACTGACATGCTCGATGTGATTCATGTATGCCTGTCCCCATAGGTTAGTGCCGCTTTGGGTTCACGAATAGCCATGTCAGCCCGGGTTCTCTGTCATATGGATGCTAGCGACACTATCATATACGTGAGCCAAAAGGCGCAAACGGTCCCGGGCCATGGTAAGGCGACACCCGTGGGAATACCGTGCGTGAGGCCGCAAAGTGATATGAGGTGTAACCGGCTAGATCGATGTGACTTGGAATCGGGGTATCACATCATTAGAGAATGATGTGATGGACAAGACCCATCCATTAGTTTAGCGTAATGATTGTTTTGTTTTATTGCTACTGCTTTCTTCATGACTTATACATGTTCCTCTGACTATGAGATTATGCAACTCCCGAATATCGGAGGAACACCTTGTGTGCTATCAAATGTCACAACATATCTGGGTGATTATAAAGATGCTCTACAGGTGTATCCAATGGTGTTTGTTGAGTTAGCATAGATCAAGAGTAGGATTTGTCACTCCGTGTATCGGAGAGGTATCTCTGGGCCCTCTCGGTAATGCACATCACTATGAGCCTTGCAAGCAATGTGACTAATGAGTTAGTTACGGGATGATGTATTATGGAGCGAGTAAAGAGACTTGCTAGTAACGAGATTGAACTAGGTATGATGATACCGACGATCAAATCTCGGGCAAGTAACATACTGATGACAAAGGGAACAACGTATGTTATCATCCGGTTTAACCGATAAAGATCTTCGTAGAATATGTAGGATCCAATATGAGCATCCAGGTTCCGCTATTGATTTTTTACCGTAGATATGTCTCGGTCATGTCTACATAGTTCTCGAACCCGTAGGGTTTGCACGCTTAACGTTTGATGACGATTTGTATTATGAGTTATGTGATTTCATGACCGAAGATTGTTCGAAGTCCCGGATGAGATCACGGACATGACGGGGAGACTCGAAATGGTCGAGAGGTAAAGATTGATATATTGGACGAAGGTATTCGGACACCGGAATGGTTTCGGGACGTTTCGGATATTTATCGGGGAACCGAGGGGTGACCGGAACCCCCCGGGGAAGTTATGGGCCTTAATGGGCCATAAGGGAGATGGATAGGGAAGGCCACAAGGTGCCCCCCCCCTAAGGGCAGTCCGAATTGGACTAGGGGAGGGCTCGCCCCCCCCCCCCCTGCTTCCTTCCCCTCTCCCTCTCCTTCCCTCCTTCCCCTTGTTGGAATAGGAAAGGGGGGTGAATCCTACTTGGACCGGGAGTCCAAGTAGGACTCCCCCCCTTGGTGCGCCCCCCTTGGGCCGGCCTCCTCTTCCCCCCTCCTTTATATAAGTTGGAGGGGGGCACCCCAAAGGCACACCAAGTCTTCTCTTAGCCGTGTGCGGTGCCCCCCTCCACACTTACACACCTCGGTCATATTGTGGTAGTGCTTAGGCGAAGCCCTGCGCCTGTAACTTCATCATCACCGTTGCCACGCCATCGTGCTGACAGAACTCTCCATCGTCCTCAACTGGATCAAGAGCTCGAGGGACGTCATCATGCTGAACGTGTGCAGAACACGGAGGTGCCGTACGTTCGGTGCTAGGATCGATTGGATCGCAAAGACGTTCGACTACATCAACGCGTTCCTAAACGCTTCCGCTTTCGGTCTACAAGGGTATGTGGACACACTCTCCCCCTCTCGTTGCTATGCATCTCCTAGTTAGATCTTGCGTGATCGTAGGAATTTTTTTGAGTTACTACGTTCCCCAATAGTGGCATCCGAGCCAGGTCTATGCGTAGATGTTATATGCACGAGTAGAACACAAAGAGTTGTGGGCGATAATAGTCATACTGCTTACCACCAACGTCTTACTTTGATTCGGCGGTATTGTTGGATGAAGTGGCCCGGACCGACATTACATGACCGCGTTCATGAGACTGGTTCTACCGACGTGCTTCACACATAGGTGGCTGACGGGTGTCTGTTTCTCCAGCTTTAGTTGAATCGAGTTTGACTACGGCCGGTCCTTGTTGAATGTTAAAACAGCACACTTGACTAAAATCATTGTGGTTTTCATGCGTAGGTAAGACTGGTTCTTGCTAGAAGCCCGTAGCAGCCACGTAAAACTTGCAACAACAAAGTAGAGGACGTCTAACTTGTTTTTGCAGGGCATGTCGTGATGTGATATGGTCAAGACGTGATGAGATATAAATTTTTGTATGAGATGATCATGTTTTGTAAAAGTTATCGGCAACTGGAAGGAGCCTTATGGTTGTCACTTTATTGTATGAAATGCAATCGCCATGTAATTGCTTACTTTATCACTGAGCGGTAGCGATAGTCGTAGAAGAAATAGTTGGCAAGACGACAACGATGCTATGATGGAGATCAAGGTGTCAAGCCGGTTACGATGGAGATCATGACAGTGCTTTGGAGATGGAGATCAAAGGCACAAGATGATGATGGCCATATCATGTCACATATTTTGATTGCATGTGTTGTTTATCCTTTATGCATCATATTTTTCTTAGTACGGCGGTAGCATTATAAGATGATCCCTCACTAGATTTCAAGGTATAGGTGTTCTCCCTGAGTATGCACCATTGCTACAGTTCATCGTGCCGAGACACCACGTGATGATCGGGTGTGATAAGCTCTACATTCACATACAACGGGTGCAAGCCAGTTTTGCATATGCGGCATACTCGGGTTAAACTTGACGAGCCTAGTATATGTAGATATGGCCTCGGAACACTGAGACCGAAAGGTAGAACGTGAATCATATAGTAGATATGATCAACAAGAGATGTTCACCACTGAAAACTACTCCATCTCACATGATGATCGGACATGGTTTAGTTAATATGGATCACGTGATCATTTAGATGACTAGAGGGATGTCTATCTAAGTGGGATTTCTTAAGTAATATGATTAATTGAACTTCAATTTATCATGAACTTAGTCCTGATAGTTTTTGCATATGTATGTTGTAGATCAATAGCTCACGTATAGCTCACCTGTTTTATTTTCAATATGTTCCTAGAGAAAACTAAGTTGAAAGTTGTTGGGGAACGTAGTAATTTCAAAATTTTCCTACGCACACGCAAGAACATGGTGATGGCATAGCAACGAGAGGGGAGAGTGTCTGTCCACGTACCCTCGTAGACCGAAAGCGGAAGCGTTATAACAACGCGGTTGATGTAGTCGTACGTCTTCACGATCCGACCGATCCAAGCACCGAACGTCACGGCACCTCCGAAGTTCGCACACGTTCAGCTCGATGGCGATCCCGGACCGATCCAGCAAAGTGTCGGGATGAGTTCCGTCGACGACGGCGTGGTGGCGATGATGATGCTCCACGGCGACGCAGGCTTCGCCTAAGCTCATGACGATATGACTTCTCCGGCGCAGGGCTTCGCCTAAGCTCATGACGATATGACCGAAGTGGAATATGGTGGAGGGGGCACCGACACGGCTAAGGAACGATCCGTAGATCAACTTGTGTTCAGGGTGCCCCCCTGCCCCGTATATAAAGGAGCAAGGGGTGCGGCCAGCCCAAGAAGGCGCTGGAGGAGTCCTACTCCCAGGGAGTAGGACTCCCCCCTTCCTAGTTGGATTAGGATTGGAGGAGGGGAAGAGGGAGGGGGCGCCCCCTCTCCTGTCCTATTCGGACTAGAAGGGAGGGGGCGCCTGCCCTGGCCGGCCCTTCCTCTTCTCCCTATGGCCCATCAAGGCCCATTGACCCCGGGGTTCCGTAACCCCGGTGTTCGGTAACTTCCTGTTTTCATCCGGAACCTTTCAGAAGTCAAACATAGGCTTCAATATATCAATCTTTATGTCTCGACCATTTGAGACTCCTCGTCATGTCCGTGATCACATCCGGGACTCGAACAACCTTGGTACATCAAAACTTATAAACTCATAATGAGCTGTCATCGAAGCGTTAAGCGTGCGGACCCTACGGGTTCGAGAACTATGTAGACATGACCTAGAACCATTCTCGGTCAATAACCAATAGCGGAACCTGGATGCCCATATTGGTTCCTACATATTCTCGAAGATCTTTATCGGTCAAACCGCATAACGATATCGTTGTTCCTTTTGTCATCGGTATGTTACTTACCCGAGATTCGATCGTCGGTATCAATACCTAGTTCAATCTCGTTACGGTAAGTCTCTTTACTCGTTCCGTAATACATCATCTCACAACTAACTCATTAGTTGTAATGCTTGCAAGGTTTATGTGATGTGTATTACCGAGAAGGCCCAGAGATACCTCTCCGACAATCGGAGTGACAAAACCTAATCTCAAATCGCCAACCCAACAAGTACCTTTGGAGACACCTGTAGTACTCCTTTATAATCACCCGATTACGTTGTGACGTTTGGTAGTACCAAAGTGTTCCTCCGTAAGCAGGAGTTGCATAATCTCATAGTTACAGGAACATGTATAGGTCATGAAGAAAGCAATAGCAATATACTAAGCGATCAAGTGCTAAGCTTACGGAATGGGTCATGTCAATCACATCATTCTCCTAATGATGTGATCCCATTAATCAAATGACAACACATGTCTATGGTTAGGAAACATAACCATCTTTGATTAATGAGCTAGTCTAGTAGAGGCATACTAGTGACTATCTGCTTGTCTATGTATTCACACATGTATTATGTTTCCGGTTAATACAATTCTAGCATGAATAATAAACATTTATCATGATATAAGGAAATAAATAATAACTTTATTATTGCCTCTAGGGCATATTTCCTTGATCTCCCACTTGCACTAGAGTCAATAATCTAGATTACACAAGAATGATTCTAACACCCATGGAGTCTTGGTGCTGATCATGTTTTGCTCGTGGAAGAGGCTTAGTCAGCGGTCTCGCAACATTCAGATCCGTATGTATTTTGCAAATCTCTATGTCTCCCACTTGGACTTGGTCCCGAATGGAATTGAAGCGTCTCTTGATATGCTTGGTCCTCTTGTGAAATCTGGATTCCTTTGCCAAGGCAATTGCACCATATTGTCACGGAAGATCTTCATCGGTCCCGATGCACTAGGTATGACACCTAGATCGAAATGAACTCTTTCATCCAGACTCCTTCATTTGCTGCTTCGAAGCAACTATGTACTCCGCTTCACATGTAGATCCCGCCACGGCGCTTTGTTTAGAACTGCACCAACCGACAGCTCCACCGTTTAATAAAAACACGTATCCGGTTTGCGATTTAGAATCGTCCGGATCAGTGTCAAAGCTTACATCGGCGTAACCATTTACGACTAGCTCTTTGTCACCTCCATATCGAGAAACATATCCTTAGTCCTTTTCGGTATTTGGGATGTTCTTGACCGCTGTCCGATGATCCACTCTGGATTACTTTGGTACCTTCCTGCCAAGCTTACTGCTAAGCATACGTCGGTCTGGTACACAGCATTGCATACATGATAGAGCCTATGGCTGAAGCATAGGAACATCTTTCATTTTCTCTATCTTCTGCTGTGGTCGGGCATTGAGTCGACTCAATCTTACACCTTATAATACTGGTAAAAACCTTTCTTTGCCTGATCCATTTTGAACTTTTTCAAAACTTTATCAAGGTATGTGCTTTGTGAAAGTCCAATTAAGCGTCTTGATCTATCTCTATAGATCTTGATGCCCAATATGTAAGCAGCTTCACCGAGGTCTTTCATTGAAAAACTTTTATTCAAGTATCCTTTTATGCTATCCAGAAATTCTATATCATTTCCAATCAATAATATGTCGTCCACATATAATATCGAAATGCTCTGAGCTCCCACTCACTTTCTTGTAAATACAAAGCTTCTCCAAAAGTGCAGTATAAATCCATATCTTTGATCACACTATCAAAGCGTTTATTCCAACTCGAGAGGCTTGCACGGACCATAAATTGATCGTTGGAGCTTGCATACTTTGTTAGCACCCTTTGGATCAACAAAACCCTCTGGTTGCATCATATACAACTCTTCTAGAAATCCATTCAAGAATGCAGTTTTACATCCATTTGCCAAATTTCATAATCATAAAATGCGGCAATTGCTAACATGATTCGGACAGACTTAAGCATCGCCACTGGTGAGAAAGTCTCATCGTAGTCAACCCCTTGAACTTGTCGAAAACCTTTCGCAACAAGTCGAGCTTTGTAGACAGTTACATTACCATCGGCGTCGGTCTTCTTCTTAAAGATCCATTTATTCTCAATGGCTTGCCGATCATCGGGCAAGTCAACCAAAGTCCATACTTTGTTTTCATACATGGATCCCATCTCAGATTTCATGGCTTCCAGCCATTTTATGAATCTGGGCTCACCATCGCTTCTTCATAGTTTGTAGGTTCGCCATGGTCAAGTAACATGACTTCCGAATAGGATTACCGTACCACTCAGTGCGTATTTTACTCTGGTTGACCCACGAGGTTCAAGAGTAACTTGATCTGAAGTTTCATGATCAACATCATTAGTTTCCTCACTAATTGGTGTAGTTGTCACAGAACCATTTCTTGTGATGAACTACCTTCCAATAAGGGAGCAGATCTGATTATCTCATCAAGTTCTACTTTCCTCCCACTCACTTCTTTCGAGAGAAACTCCTTCTCTAGAAAGGATCCGAATTTAGCAACGAAAATCTTGCCTTCAGATCTGTGATAGAAGGTGTACCCAACATCTCCTTTGGGTATCCTATGAAGACACATTTCTCCGATTTGGGTTCGAGCTTATCTGGTTGAAGTTTCTTCACATAAGCATCGCAGCCCCAAACTTTAAGAAACGACAACTTTGGTTTCTTGCCAAACCACAGTTCATACGGTGTCGTCTCAACGGACTTAGATGGTGCCCTATTTAACGTGAATGCGGCCGTCTCTAAAGCATATCCCCAAAGCGATAGCGGTAAATCAGTAAGAGACATCATAGATCGCACCATATCAAGTAAAGTACGATTCGACGTTCGGACACACCATTTCTCTGTGGTGTTCGGGTGGCGTGAGTTGCTGAAACTATTCCACATTGTTTCAAATGTAAACCAAACTCGTAACTCAAATATTCTCCTCCACGATCCGATCGTAGAAACTTTATTTTCTTGTTACGATGATTTTCCACTTCACTCTGAAATTCTTTGAACTTTTCAAATGTTTCAGATTTGTGTTTCATTAAGTAGATATACCCATATCTGCTCAAATCATCTGTGAAGGTGAGAAAATAACGATACCCGCCGTGTGCCTCAACATTCATTGGACCACAAACATCGGATGTATGATTTCCAACAAATCAGTTGCTCGCTCCATAGTTAGGAGAACGGCGTTTTAGTCATCTTGCCCATGAGGCACGGTTCGCAAGTACCAAGTGATTCATAATCAAGTGATTCCGAAGCCCATCGGTATGGAGTTTCTTCATGCGTTTTACACCGATATGACCCAAGCGGCGAGTGCCACAAATAAGTTGCATTATCATTATCAACTCTGCATCTTTTGGTTTCAACACTATGAATATGTGTATTACTACTATCGAGATTCAATAAAATAGACCACTCTTCAAGGGTGCATGACCATAAAAGATATTATTCATATAAATAGAACAACCATTATTCTCTGTCTTAAATGAATAACCGTCTCGCATCAAACAAGATCCAAATATAATGTTCATGCTTAACGCGGCACCAAATAACAATTATTTAGGTCTAAAACTAATCCCGATGGTAGATGTAGAGGTAGCGTGCCGATCGCGATCACATCGACTTTGGAACCATTTCCACGCGCATCGTCACCTCGTCCTTAGCCAATCTTCGCAATCCGTAGTTCTGTTTGAGTTGCAAATATTAGCAAGAACCAGTATCAAATACCGTGTACTCTGCGAGTATTAGTAAGGTACACATCAATAACATGTATATCACATATACCTTTGATCACCTTGCCATCCTTCTTATCCGCCAAATACTTGGGGCAGTTCCGCTTCGGTCCGGTTGCTTGCGGTAAAACACTCGATTTCAGGCTTAGGTCCAGACTTGGGTTTCTTCTCTTGAGCAGCAACTTTCTTGCTGTTCTTTTGAAGTTCCTTCTTCTTTCCTTTGCCCTTTTCTTGAAACTAGTGGTCTTGTTGACCATCAACACTTGATGCTCTTTCTTGATTTCTACCTCCATGCTTTTAGCATTGCGAAGAGCTCGGAATTGTTTTGGTCATCCTTGCATATTATAGTTCATCACGAAGCTCTTGTAGCTTGGTGGCGTGATTGGAGAATTCATCAATGACACTATCATCCGGAAGAGTAACTCCCAGTTGAATCAAGTGATTATTATACCCGGACATTTTGAGTATATGTTCACCGATGTGAACTATTCTCCTCCATCTTGCAGCTATAGAACTTATTGGAGACTTCATATCTCTCAATCCGGGCATTTGCTTGAAATATTAACTTCAACTCTGGAACATCTCATATGCTCCATGACGTTCAAAACGTCGTTGAAGACCGGTTCTAAGCCGTAAAGCATGGCACTTGAACTATCGAGTAGTCATCAGCTTTGCTTTGCAGACGTTCACAACTTCGGCGTTGCTCTGCAGAGGCACGGCACCCAGCGGTGCTTCCGGGACGTAATTCTTCCATGCAGCAATGAGGATAATCCTCGTTACGGACCCAGTCCGTGTAATTGCTACCATCATCTTTCAACTTTGCTTTCTCAAGGAACGCATTAAAATTCAACGGAACAACAAAGACGAGCCATCTATCTCTGAAGAAACATAGACAAGCAAAAATACTATCGGTACTAAGTTCATGATAAATTTAAGTTTAATTAATCATATTAAAACCTCCCACTTAGACAGACATCTCTCTAGTCATCTAAGTGATTACGTGATCCAAATCAACTAAACCATGTCCGATCATCACGTGAGATGGAGTAGTTTCAATAGTGAACATCACTATGTTGATCATATCTACTATATGATTCACGTTCGACCTTCGGTCTCCGTGTTCGAGGCCATATCTGTTATATGCTAGGCTCGTCAAGTTTAACTTTGAGTATTCGCGTGTGCAACTGTTTTGCACCGTTGTATTTGAGCGTAGAGCCTATCACACCCGATCATCACGTGGTGTCTCAAAGACGAAGAACTTTCATAGCGGTGCATACTCGGGAGAACACTTCTTGATAATTTTAGTGAGAGATCATCTTATAATGCTACCGTCAATCAAAGCAAGATAAGATGCATAAAGGATAAACATCACATGCAATCAATATAAGTGATATGATATGGTCATCATCATCTTGTGCTTGTGATCTCCATCGCCAAGCACCGTCATGATCACCATCGTCACCGCACGACACCTTGATCTCCATCGTAGCATCGTTGTCGTCTCGCCAACTATTGCTTCTACGACTATCGCTCTGCTTAGTGATAAAGTAAAGCAATTACATGGCTTTGCATTTCATACAATAAAGCGACAACCATATGGCTCCTGCCGATTGCCGATAACTTCGGTTACAAAACATGATCATCTCATACAATAAAATATAGCATCACGTCTTGACCACATCACATCACAACATGCCCTGCAAAAACAAGTTAGACGTCCTCTACTTTGTTGTTGCAAGTTTTACGTGGCTGCTTCGGGCTGAGCAAGAACCGTTCTTACCTACGCATCAAAACCACAACGATAGTTTGTCAAGTTGGTGCTGTTTTAACCTTCGCAAGGACCGGGCGTAGCCACACTCGGTTCAACTAAAGTGAGAGAAGCCGACACCCGCCGGTCACCTTTAAGCAACTAGTGCTCAAGCGGTGAAACCAGTCTCGCGTAAGCGTACGCGTAATGTCGGTCCGAGCCGCTTCATCTCACAATACCGCCGAACCAAAGTATGACATGCTGGTAAGAAGTATGACTTATATCGCCCACAACTCACTTGTGTTCTACTCGTGCATATGACATCAACGCATAAAACCAGGCTCGGATGCCACTGTTGGGGAACGTAGTAATTTCAAAATTTTCCTACGCACACGCAAGACCATGGTGATGGCATAGCAACAAGAGGGGAGAGTGTCTGTCCACGTACCCTCGTAGACCAAAAGCGGAAGCGTTATAACAACGCGGTTGATGTAGTCATACGTCTTCACGATCCGACCGATCCAAGCACCGAGCGACGGCACCTCCGAGTTTCGCACACGTTCAGCTCGATGACGATCCCGGACTCGATCCAGCAAAGTGTCGGGATGAGTTCGTCACAAGACGGCGCGCAGGACGATGATGATGCTCCACCGGCGCAGGGCTTCGCCTAAGCTCATGACGATATGACTTCTCCGCGCAGGCTTCGCCTAAGCCCGCGACGATATGACCGAAGTGGAATATGGTGGAGGGGGCACCGCACACGGCTAAGGAACGATCCGTAGATCAACTGTGTGTTGCAGGGTGCCCCTGCCCCGTATATAAAGGAGCAAGGGGGGTGCGGCCAGCCCAAGAGGCGGCGCTGGAGGAGTCCTACTCCCACCGGGAGTAGGACTCCCCTTCCTAGTTGGATTAGGATTGGAGGAGGGAAGAGGGAAGGCGCCCCCTCTCCTTGTCCTATTCGGACTAGAGGGGAGGGGGCCGGCCTGCCCTGGCGGCCCTTCCTCTTCTCCCTATGGCCCATCAAGGCCCATTGACCCCCGGGGTTCCAGTAACCCCGGTGTTCCGTAACTTCTGTTTTCATCCGGAACCTTCCAAGTCAAACATAGGCTTCCAATATATCAATCTTTATGTCTCGACCATTTGAGACTCCTCGTCATGTCCGTGATCACATCCGGGACTCGAACAACCTTGGTACATCAAAACTTATAAACTCATAATGAACTGTCATCGAAGCGTTAAGCGTGCGGACCCTACGGGTTCGAGAACTATGTAGACATGACCTAGAACCATTCTCGGTCAATAACCAATAGCGGAACCTGGATGCCCATATTGGTTCCTACATATTCTCGAAGATCTTTATCGGTCAAACCGCATAACGATATCGTTGTTCCTTTTGTCATCGGTATGTTACTTACCCGAGATTCGATCGTCGGTATCAATACCTAGTTCAATCTCGTTACCGGTAAGTCTCTTTACTCGTTCGTAATACATCATCTCCCAACTAACTCATTAGTTGTAATGCTTGCAAGGTTTATGTGATGTGTATTACCGAGAAGGCCGAGAGATACCTCTCCGACAATCGGAGTGACAAAACCTAATCTCAAAATCGCCAACCCAACAAGTACCTTTGGAGACACTGTAGTACTCCTTTATAATCACCCGATTCGTTGTGACGTTTGGTAGTACCCAAAGTGTTCCTCCGTAAGCGGAGTTGCATAATCTCATAGTTACAGGAACATGTATAGGTCATGAAGAAAGCAATAGCAATATACTAAACGATCAAGTGCTAAGCTAACGGAATGGGTCATGTCAATCACATCATTCTCCTAATGGTGTGATCCCATTAATCAAATGACAACACATGTCTATGGTTAGGAAACATAACCATATTTGATTAATGAGCTAGTCTAGTAGAGGCATACTAGTGACTATCTGTTTGTCTATGTATTCACACATGTATTATGTTTCCGGTTAATACAATTCTAGCATGAATAATAAACATTTATCATGATATAAGGAAATAAATAATAACTTTATTATTGCCTCTAGGGCACATTTCCTTCAAAAGTTGATAGTAGCAATGATGCGGACTGGGTCCGTGATCTGAGGATTATCCTCGTTGATGCACAGAAGAATTATGTCCTTGATGCACCGCTAGGTGGCAGACCTATTGTAGGAGCAGATGCAGATGTTATGAACATTTGGCAAGCTCGATATGATGACTACTTGATAGTTTAGTGTACCATTCTTTACGGCTTAAAACCGGGACTTCAAAAACATTTTGAACGCCATGGAGCATATGAGATGTTCCAAGAGTTGAAATTAGTATTTCAGACTCATGCCCGTGTCGAGAGGCATGAGATCTTTGACAGTACTTTGCCTACAAGATGGAGGAGAATAGCTCAACTAGTGAGCATGTGCTCAGATTGTCTGGTGCTATAATTGCTTGAATCAAGTGGGAGTTAATATTTCAGATAAGATAGTGATTGGCAAAGTTCTCTAGTCACTACCACCAAAGTTACAAGAACTTCATGATGATCTATAATATGCAAGGGATGAACAAGATAATTCCTGAGCTCTTCACAATGCTAACTGCGGACATAGAAACCAAGAAAGAGAATCAAGTGTTGATTGTTAGCAAGACCACTAGTTTCAAGAAAAAGGGCAAAGGGAAGAAAGGGGTACTTCAAGAAGAATAGCAAGCAAGTTGCCACTCCCAGGAAGAAGCCCAAGTCTGGACCTTAGCCTGAAACTGAGTGTTTCTACTGCAAAGGAAATGGTCACTGGAAGCGAAACTGCCCCAAACATTTGGTGGATAAGAAGGATGGCAAAGTGAACAAACGTATATTTTATATACAGATTATTGATGTGTACTTTACTAGTGTTCATACTAACCCCTAGGTATTTGATACTGGTTCAGTTGCTAAGATTAGTAACTCGAAACAGGAGTTACAAAATGAATAGAGACTAGTTAAGGGCAAAGTGACGATGTGTGTTGGAAGAGATTCCAAGGTTGATAAGATCACCATCGCATACTCCCTCTACCTTCAGGATTAGTGTTGAACCTAAATAAATATTATTTGGTGTTTGCGTTGAGTTTGAATATGATTGGATCATGTTTATTGCAATACGGCTATTCATTTAAGTTAGAGTTGTTCTGTTTACATGAATAATACCTTCTATGGTCATACACCCAATATAAATGGTTTATTGAATCTCGATCGTAGTGATACACATATTCATAATATAGAAGCCAAAAGATGCAAAGTTAATAAAGATAGTGCAACTTATTTGTGGCACTGCTGTTTAGGTCATATCGGTGTAAAGCGCATGAAGAAACTCCATGCTAATGGGCTTTTGGAATCACTTGATACTTGCGAACAATGCCTCGTGGGCAAGATGACTAAAAATCCTTTCTTCGAAACAATGGAGCGAGCCACTGACTTATTGGAAATAATACTGATGTATGTGGTCCGATGAGTGTTGAGGCTCGCGGCAGGTATCGTTATTTTCTGACCTTCACAGATGATTTGAGCAGATATGGGTATATCTACTTAATGAAACATAAGTCTCAAACATTTGAAAAGTTCAAAGAATTTCAAAGTGAAGTGGAAAATCATCGTAACAAGAAAATAAAGTTTCTATGATCTGATCGTGGAGGCGAATATTTGAGTTACAAGTTTTGGTCTTCATTGAAACAATGTGGAATAGTTTCGCAAATCCCGCCACCTGGAACACCACAGCGTACTGGTGTGTCCGAACATCGTAACCGTACTTTATTAGATATGGTGCGATCTATGATGTCTCTTACCGATTTACCACTATCGTTTTGAGGTTATGCATTAGAGACAGCTGCATTCACATTTAATAGGGCACCGTTTAAATCCATTGAGACGACACCGTATGAACTATGGTTTGGCAAGAAACCAAAGCTGTCGTTTCTTAAAGTTTGGGGTTGCGATGCTTATGTGAAAAAGCTTCAACCTGATAAGCTCGAACCCAAATCAGAGAAATGTATCTTCATAGGATACCCAAAGGAGACTGTTGGGTACACCTTCTATCACAGATCCGAAGACAAAATATTCATTGCTAAGAATGGATCCTTTCTAGAGAAGGAGTTTCTCTCAAAAGAAGTGAGTGGGAGGAAAGTAGAACTTGATGAGGTAATTGTACCTTCTCCCTTATTGGAAAGTAGTTCATCACATAAATCAGTTCCAGTGATTCCGACACCAATCAGTGAGGAAGCTAATGATGATGATCATGAAACTTTTGATCAAGTTACTACCGAACCTCGTAGGTCAACCAGAGTGGTATGGTAATCCTGTTTTGGAGGTCATGTTACTTGACCATGACGAACCTACGAACTATGAGGAAGTGATGATGAGCCCAGATTCCGTGAAATGGCTTGAGGCCATGAAATCTGAGATGGGATCCATGTATGAGAACAAAGTGTGGACTTTGGTTGACTTGCCCAATGATCGGCAAGCAATAGAGAATAAATGGATCTTTAAGAAGAAGACTGACGCTGACGGTAATGTTACTGTCTACAAAGCTCGACTTGTTGCGAAAGGTTTTCGACAAGTTAAAGGAGTTGACTATGATGAGACCTTCTCGCCCGTAGCGATCCTTAAGTCTGTCTGAATCGTGTTAGCAATTGCCGCATTTTATGATTATGAGATTTGGCAAATGGATGTGAAAAATGCATTCCTTAATGGATATCTTAAAGAAGAGTTGTATATGATGCAACCAGAAGGTTTTGTCGATCCAAAAGGTCCTAACAAAGTGTGCAAGCTCCAGCGATCCATTTATGGACTGGTGCAAGCCTCTCGGAGTTGGAATATACGCTTTGATAGTGTGATCAAACCATATGGTTTTATACAGACTTTTGGAGAAGCCTGTATTTACAAGAAAGTGAGTGGGAGCTCTGTAGCATTTCTAATATTATATGCGAATGACATATTGTTGATTGGAAATAATACAGAACTTCTGGATAGCATAAAAGGATACTTAAATAAGAATTTTTCAATGAAAGACCTCGGTGAAGGTGCTTATATATTGGGCATCAAGATCTATAGAGATAGATCAAGACTAGGGCTGGAAAAAAAGCTCGAAGCTCGTGAGCTAAATGAGTAGCTCGTGACTCGGCTCGAATCGGCTCGAACTCGAAGAATAATGAGTCGAGCCAGGCTTTAGTTTAAGATCGTTTATAGACCAAGTTAAACGAGCCAATCTCACGAGTATTCGTGTAACTCGTTAGGCTCGGTACAAAAGAACATCCACTGCCAATAAAAAAAAGATCAGCCACTCAGCACCCTATGCCTAGGCGCACACCACAAGGCCTACCCGTTGAAGGCCCAACCGCCTAGGAGACTCATGCGTTACAAGGGAACTACTATTGTTAGTGATATATGTGTTTAATATAGACATAATAATTTTTATAATATTTAAGGGTTTTATGTTCATATCTTTAACGAGCTTAACAAGCTAAATGAGCCAGCTCGTGAGTTATACGAGTCGAGCCAATCTTGGATTTGAGCTCGTTATAATAACGAGTCGAGTCGAGCTAGCTCGTTAATGAAACGAGCTCTAGCGAGCCGAGCCGGGCTCGGCTCGGCTCGAATTCCAGCCTAATCAAGACGCTTAATTGGACTTTCACAAAGCACACACCTTGATAAAGTTTTGGAGAAGTTCAAAATGGATCAGTCAACGAAAGGGTTCTTTCCTGTGTTACAAGGTGTGAAATTGAGTCAGACTCAATGCCCGACCACTACAGAAGATAGAGAGAAAATGAAAGTCATTCCCTATGCTTCAGCCATAGGTTCTATCATGTATGAAATGTTGTGTACCAGACCTGATGTGTGTCTTGCTATAAGTTTAGCAGGGAGGTACCAAAGTAATCCAGGAGTGGATCACTAGACAGCGGTCAAGAACATCCTGAAATACCTGAAAAGGACTAAGGATATGTTTCTCGTTTATGGAGGTGACAAAGAGCTTGTCGTAAATGGTTACATTGAAGCAAGCTTTGACACTGATCCGGATGACTCTAAGTCACAAACCTGATACGTATTTATATTGAATGGTGGAGCTGTCAGTTGGTGCAGTTCCAAGCAGAGCGTCGTGGCGGGATCTACGTGTGAAGCGGAGTACATAGCTGCTTCGGAAGCAGCAAATGAAGGAGTCTGGATGAAGGAGTTCATATCCGATCTAGGTGTAATACCTAGTGCATCGGGTTCAATGAAAATCTTTTGTGACAATACAAGAGCAATAGCCTTGGCGAAGGAATCCAGATTTCACAAGAGAACCAAACACATCAAGAGACGCTTCAATTCCATCCGCGATCAAGTCAAGGAGGTAGACATAAAGATTTGCAAGATACATACGGATCTGAATGTTGCAGGCCCGTTGACTAAGCCTCTCTCACGAGCAAAACATGATCAGCACCAAGACTCCATGGGTGTTAGAACCATTACTATGTAATCTAGATTATTGACTCTAGTGCAAGTGGGAGACTGAAGGAAATATGCCCTAGAGGCAATAATAAAGTTGTTATTTATATTTCCTTATATCATGATAAATGTTTATTATTCATGCTAGAATTGTATTAACCGGAAACTTAGTACATGTGTGAATACATAGACAAACAGAGTGTCCCTAGTATGCCTCTACTTGACTAGCTCGTTAATCAAAGATGGTTAAGTTTCCTAACCATAGACATGTGTTGTCATTTGATGAACGGGATCACATCATTAGAGAATGATGTGATGGACAAGACCCATCTGTTATCTTAGCATAATGATATTTTAGTTTTATTGCTTTTTCTCTCTTCATGACTTATACATGTTCCTCTGACTATGAGATTATGCAACTCCCGAATAGCGGAGGAACACCTTGTGTGCTATCAAACGTCACAACGTAACTGGGTGATCATAAAGATGCTTTATAGGTGTCTCCGATGGGGTTTGTTGAGTTGGCATAGATCGAGATTAGGATTTGTCACTCCATGTATCGGAGAGGTATCTTTGGGCCCCCTCGGTAATGCACATCACTATGAGCCTTGCAAGCAATGTGACTAATGAGTTAGTGTAACATCCCAATTTTCAATTTGGATGTTATACATATATCATCATATGCATATCATATTTTTATTTGCATTTTGGTTGTGATCCTAGAAATCTTAAGAACCTCAAGGACCCAAGGAGTGAGTTGGAGGTTTCACAGATTTTCATATTTGAATTTAGTTCAAATTTGAAAAGAGGATCAATTGATTTTAATATTTTCTCTCCAATTATTCCAATAAAAAAATTAATGAGGGAAGATAAAATGACTTCTTCAACAGAGGAGAAATATTGGAGAAAGAATTTAAAATCAAATTATTTTTATTGGTATTTTATTTGCTATTTTAATTGAATTAGAGAAAAGCACGCATTTTTTAAAATTGCATTTTAGTCCAGAAAAATGTTCATCTTGTCCTAAATATTAGGTTTGGATGGTGAAAATTGTTTCTGGAATTTTTAGAATTTTTTATTAGGTTTTTTGTTCACGGCGAAATTTATTAAAAAAACAAGTTCCTGGGTCGGCCCAGCCGAGTGCCGCCGCCTTCCTCCGGCTTGGGACCGGAGTCCCGAGTTCGCCCGTGCCCCCGCCGTGTCCGACAAGGACACGGGGAACCCCGCCCCTCCCACAAGCCGCCCCGTTGCCTCTCCCCTCTTTAAATACCCCCTCCCCCGCCCCTCTCCTCCTCATCAAGCCACCGCCGCCTTAGCCACCGCCGCGCCGCCAAGCCGCTGCCGGCGCCGCACGCCACCGGAGCCGCCGCCGCCTTGTCCGACGCCGCCATCGATCCGATCCGCCGCCGGTTCTCGTCGAAAACCGTCAAACCGGTAAAAACCGTGAAAACCACCCCGGTTTCTTTATTTGTTACAAGGAAAAACCCACCCGAACGTTCACCCGATCCTCTCCGTTAACAAACGTATTCATTCGTTAGTCTCTGTTAGCGGACGTTCGTCCGATAGATTTTTCTTTTTCTATTTTGTTTTCGGCCAGGGACCTATGCATGATTTTTTTTTCTTATAGATTAGTCCCTGAACTTCAAACCCTCGCTACTTTTTGCTCGTTTGTCCAAATCCAGTGAAACCAACGCCCAAATCTTCGTCTTGTTCCCCTCTGTCTAGATAATTAACTTGAAAATGATTTTGAAAATTTCAAATTTGGTTTCAAGCAGATTTGGATTTGAACTTCTTTTGATCGTAGTTTGAGTTTTGTAACTCCGATTCAATTGAGTCTTTTTGCAAATTGAAGCTCTACACTTGAACTTTCTATGATCGTTTCTTTTGGTTTTACCTTTGCATCTTATGCTTGAGTGCTTATGTATGCTATTGTTTGTTCATGATAGAGTTTCCGGAGTGCGAGGCTTGCTACTACGAATCACTAGGGTTTTCCGATCGTCAGCAAGGCAAGTAACACTTTGATCATATCCCTTTATTACCCAGTTTTTATGCATTAGATTCAACCATCAAACATTGCATGAGTAGGATTTGATTAACATGTGGGTATTGGGAAGTAGTTGATGAGGTAGTACCTATTGTCTTATATCAAACCTTGGGTGTTACTAAGTTATGCTTATACTGCTATGCTATGCTAGTAGACGTGCATTGGTTTGAGAGAATTCATGGAAGATGTGAGAGTATATTGTTAATTAAGGTTTAACTTAAGGTGGCTACTTTAATACACATCTTGGTGGATTGGTTGTGGGCACCTGGGGAATCCAGTGTTGTCCAAGGAGATCCCGGGGTACCCGTGTGATCATCCTACGGTTCGCCAGCCAGGCTCAAAGGGATCATAATGTTTTTCATGCTAGAAACTTCCGTGTGAAGCCACAAGCCATTATGGGCTCTAGCATAGTTGAGTATGTTGTGTGACCTCTTTCAGTGGTAGGCTAGCAGATGTAGGGGATGTAGGTGGTACTGTCTACCCATCGTAAAGAGTTAATGCTTCTGAAAGACTATGTCTCGGTAATCCGTTTCTCAAACATCATGCAGTGTGAGAAATTTAATGGAGGAGATCGAGTCTTGTGAGGAAAAGTGCACAAACCTCTGCAGAGTGTACAAACTAATCATGGTTAGCCGTGTCCCCGGTTATGGACATCTTGAGTATCTGGTGCTTGAATTATTATGTTGATCTCATCACCTTACTTAATTAATTCGTCAGGTTATTAACTTTTAATTGGGATTGAGTTGGGGTTACCTTCTCAATGTTTTCAACCAACTTTGTAGTTAAATAAAATATAATCCTTTGTTGTAGGGAAAAACTAGCTTTGTGCAAATGATAACCATAGAGCCTCCACCAGCCATATATGCATGTAGTGATAGCTGTTATTTGTTCATTGCTCTATAGTGTTATCTTGCCAGCATATTCCATGTGCTGACCTACACAGGCTGCAATGTATTATGTTGCAGAGTTTTCAGACAAAGAGTAAGGTGCGCTAGGTCGTTGTCATGCACTTAGTTTTGCTGTGGAGTTGGATGGACTCTTCTACCTTTGAAGCTTCCGATGTTATCTTATTTAGATGGCCTTCAGCCATATTATTGTAATAAGTTCTCGTTTGAAACATTCGATGTAATAAGTGTGTGATTGAACTTTATTATAAATCCTCGAGTACTATGTGTGTCAGCAATACCGATCCAGGGATGACACTTAAGCACAGAGACTTGGCCGTCTGAGGTCGGGTTGCTACAAGATGGTATCAGAGCACACGCTGACTGTAGGAAGCGACCACTAGGTTAAGCCACATGATACTCTTCTCTACTCATTTCTGACTCTTCTCCATTTTCTACTCTATGTATGGCGGACCCAAGGAACAAATTCACTCAACCGGATGATGACACTCCTTTTGGACGACACTTGAAGGAAGTCACTAGGTACCAGGGTATCGGAATACCAAGTTTCACCCGGACCTACACCACCACTTTACCCGAAGAGGAGCGCTGGATGATTCGAGTTCATGTTCCAAGAAGGATGTTTGCACCAGTTACTGAGCCCATAGAGTTTTCCTTTGATGCACCAACCTGGAGTCCAGGAAAGAGCATGGCTGCCCACATCGCCATTGGATGCATCGGCGAGGTATACAACATCCATCTTAAGGACACCATCTACTAGATATGTGGACGCCGAGATGAGCAATGCGAGATGATTTGCACCAGGAGGGATAAATCCATTGTAGCCTCCATCCGGGAGTTAAATCAGCACATTTGTCGTCAGGAGAACCAAATGTGTTCCGACATGATAGAGATGAAGAAGGTGATGACTAGGAACATGGAGCTAGAAGAGGAACTCAAGTCTACACGTGATGGATATGAAGGAGAAATTGCAGTACTACTGGAGAAGAATGAAGACCTGAAGAAGAAGCTAGGAATATTCATGGGAGATCCCAAACCTGAGGAGGACAACCATCCTAAGGACTACATCATAATCGACGACACCAAGTCCGACCCCGATAGAGATGATGATTATGAAGACGAAGCTGGAGCAGATATCATGGAGTCTTCCACCGATCAAAATTTCTAGTCGACCACCATATTACCATTAGTTTTTCCCAATGTATATAGTAATAGTTCACGAGTTTTTGTAACGGTAGTTTAGATCGATTGTATGATCTTGTTTGAATTGAGTGGTGTGAAATGAATGTGTTTGTCTCATGTGCATATGGGTAGTGATTTCTCTTTAGACCTCACTCTATTCTGCTCTCACCCCTCTAAAACCAATCGGATGCCTCCGAGACGTGACCCCAGATTTGTCTTCCCACTGGAGCTCACTCAATTGATCCAACAGCAGAATGCCTTGATGCAGTTGCTAGTCCAGAACCATGGCAACAACAACAAAAAAAACAACAACAACAACAACAACAACAATAACCCACCGCCACCACCTCCAGTGGACAACTTAGCCCATTTTCTGAGGTTGAATCCGCCGGTGTTTTCTAGTAGCGCCGAGCCGATTGTTGCTGATGACTGGCTCCGCAACATTGGAAGGGAGTTGGCCGCCGCAGATTGCACAGATGCTGAGAAGATGCGCTTTGCGGCACACCAACTGGATGGACCCGCAACCTCATGGTGGGAGAACTACACTGCCACTTTCCCCGTGGCCAATGTCACTTGGGATCAATTTCAGCAAGCATTCCGCACTGCACACGTCTCAGCTGGAGCTATGAGCACGAAGAAGCATGAGTTTCGCAACTTGCGCCAGGGGAATCATACCGTGGCGTAGTACGTGGATGAGTTTAGTAAGTTAGCTCGTTATGCCCCAGATGATGTGGCCACAGATGCCGCGAAACAGGAGAAGTTTATGGAAGGGCTGAATGATGAGCTGAGTATGCAGTTGATGGTGGCAACATTCAATAACTACCAGGAGTTGGTAGATAGGGCCCTCATGATTGAAGGCAACATTCACTAACTACCAGGAGTTGGCAGATAGAGAGCTGCAAAAGGAAGTATGGAAAGGGGAAGTACAACTCTGGACCTCAGCAGAAGCCTCGTTTTACCCCAAACTCAGGAGGGCATACCCATCATAACCATGGAGGCCATACTCACAATGGAGGAATTTCACATAACCACAGTGGCCCTAAGAATGGAAATGGGAATGGAGGAAACAACAACCAGAACCGTTCCAACCCAGCAACACCCGCTAAGAAGGATCTAAGTCATGTCACCTGTTACAAGTGCGGGAAGACTGGACACTACGCCAATGATTGTTCTGAGCTAAAGAACGGCAATAGAAATGGTAGCTCTAGAAAGAAGCCCAATCCCTTCACGAGAGGTCAGGTGAACCACATCAACATGGAGGATGTTGAAGAGCAGCCTGACGCAGTGATTGGTAAGTTTTTGATTAAGTCATTTACCACTCTCGTTCTTTTTGACAATGGTGCATTGCATTCATACATATCAAGGGGATTTGTGTAAAAGTTTGAATTGCCAACCTTAGCCCTTAGGTCACCCATGTTAGTAAGATCGCCAGGAGCGAAGTATATGGCCAGCAGATGGTGTGATCGGTTACCATTAACCATTGGTAGCCATGTTTTTCCCTCAGACCTAATAATTTTGGAGTCACAAGGATTGGATATAATACTTGGTATGAATTGGTTATCAAAGTATGGAGGAAACATCGACTGTGCCAGTAAGTCGATACTACTCACCACCCCTGAGGGAAAGAGGATCGAGTATGTCTCTAGGCATGCGCCAAGGAGGACCCAAGTAAATTCGCTCTCGGGAGTTGTTCAAGAGGAAGTGCCTGTTGTGAAGGATTATCCCAATGTGTTCCCAGAGGAACTACCAGGCATGCCACCTGATCGAGATATAGAATTTTTGATAGAGCTGTTACCAGGCACCAGACCAATATCGAAGAGACCGTATCGGATGCCCGCAAATGATCTGGTGGAAATTAAGAAGCAAATTAAGGAGTTATTGGAGAAAGGTTATATTCGACCAAGTTCATCACAATGGGGAGCCCCAGTGCTCTTGGTTTAGAAGAAGGATGGATCTTTGAGAATGGTTGTTGATTATCGTGCATTGAATGAAGTGACGATCAAGAACAAGTACCACTACCGATGATCAACGACTTGTTTGACAAGCTGCAGGGAGCTAAAGTATTCTCCAAGATCGTTCTTCGATCAGGATACCACCAGCTGAAGATCCAAGAACAGGATATACCTAAGATAGCCTTTACCAAAAGGTATGGGCTATATGAGTACACTGTCATGTCATTTGGATTGACTAACGCCCCTGCCTATTTTATGAGTATGATGAATAAGGTGTTCATGGAGTTCTTAGATAAGTGTGTTGTGGTGTTCATTGATGATATATTGGTGTACTCGAAGAATGAAGAGGAACACAAGGAACATTTGAGCTTAGTTCTCGAGAAGCTCAGAGAACATCAGCTATATGCCAAGTTCAGCAAATGTGAGTTTTGGTTGAAGGAAGTTGGATTTCTTGGACATGTTATATCAGGAGAGGGTATAGCAGTAGATCCTACCAAGGTTGAGTCGTTTACCAAGTGGTTGGCACCCACCTCAGTTGGAGAGATACGCAGTTTTCTTGGACTCGTAGGATATTACCGGAGATTCATTGAGAATTTTTCGAAGATTGCGAAGCCCATGACAGAGTTATTAAAGAATGACACCAAGTTCAAATGGACCGAGGAATGTGAGGCCAGTTTCTAGGAGTTGAAGAAACATTTGGTTACAGCCCTAGTGCTAATTCTTCCGGATATACGCAAGGATTTCCAAGTGTATTGCAACGCTTCTTGCCAGGGACTTGGAGGTGTACTTATGCAAGACGGAAGAGTTGTTTCATATGCCTCACGACAACTTCGACTTCATGAGTTAAATTATGCCACACATGATTTGGAGTTAGCAGCCGTAGTGCATGCGCTCAAAACCTGGAGACGTTTCATTATTGGAAACCGTTGTGATGTATACACAGATCATAAGAGCTTGAAGTATATCTTCACGCAGAAGGAGTTGAATCTCAGGCAGAGAAGATGGTTGGAGCTCATAAAGGATTATGATATGAAGCTGCATTATCATCCAGGAAAAGCCAATGTTGTAGCAGATGCTTTGAGCCGCAAGAGTTATGTCAATACTATCGTAACCGGAGGATTACCGCAAGAGTTAGCCGACAATCTCAGAGAACTTCGTTTGAAGATAGTTCCGAGAGGTTTTGTTGCAGCGTTGGAAGTTCAGTCCATGTTATTGGGGAAGATTCGAGAAGCCCAGAAGACTGACAAGGAGATTGCGGAAATAAAGGAAAGGATGAGTAAAGGAAAAGCCAAGGGTTTTCGTGAGGACGAGCACGAAACTTTATGGTTTGAGGATCGTATTTATGTGCCAAATGACCCAGAGATCAGGAAGTTAATACTTCAGGAAGCTCATGACTCACCATACTCGATTCACCCTGCAAACACCAAGATGTATTTGGATTTGAAGGAACGTTTCTGGTGGACATGTATGAAGAAGGATATTGCTGAGTATGTAGCAGTACGTGATGTATATCAGAGAGTTAAGGCAGAACACTAGAAGCCAGCAGGGTTACTTCAGCCTATGCCGATACCCGAATGGAAGAGGGATAAACTTGGCATGGACTTTATCACCAGATTACCTAGGACCCGATCAGGATTTGACTCCATCTGGGTAGTAGTTGATCTCCTGACCAAAGTGGCTCACTTTATCCCCGTGAAAACCACTTCTACGAGTGGGAAGTTGCCCAAGATATATATGACCAAGATCGTATGTCTGCATGGAGTTCCGAGGACCATCGTATCAAATAGAGGAACACAGTTTTCCTCGAAGTTTTGGAATCAGTTGCACCAGACTTTGGGTACTAGGCTAGAGTTCAGTACAACCTTTCATCCGCAGACAGATGGACAGACTAAGAGAGTCAATCAGATTCTAGGCGTCATGTTGAGAGCTTGTGCACTAGATTATGGATCTAGTTGGGATGATAATTTGCCTTACGCATAGTTCTCATACAACAACAGTTACCAGGCTAGTTTGAAGATGGCACCTTTTGAAGCCTTGTATGGAAGAAGGTGCAGGACACCATTGATGTGGGATGAAGTCAGAGACCTCAGTTGTTCGGACCAGATTTAATCAAAGAGTCTGAAAAGAAGGTAAAGTTGATTCGGGATAGACTGAAGGTAACTTAGTCTAGGAAGAAAAGTTATGCTGATACGAAATGCAAGGAGTTAGTCTATGAAATCGGAGATAGAGCATATCTCCGTGTGTCACCACTGCGAGGAGTTAAACGATTTGAAGTCAAAGGAAAGTTAGCCCCAAGATTTGTAGGACCATATCGAGTTTTGGAACGTATAGGAGAAGTGGCCTACAAGTTGAAGTTACCCGAAGGATTGTCAGGAGTTCATGATGTGTTTCAAGTTTCCCAGTTGAAGAAGTGTCATGCAGAGATGGCCGATATTCCTCTAAGAGATACAGTGCCCCTGGAAGCAATTCAGTTGGAGAGTGGCCAAACTTACAAGGAGAAACCCGTCAAGATTCTCAAGTTTGCCAGCCAAGTTACACGCAACAAGGTTATCAAGTTTTGCAAAATTCAGTGGAGCCACCATACCTAGGAAGAAGCCACCTGGGAGCGAGAGGAAGACCTACGGAAAGACCAACCACACCTATTTTCTAGCCAACCCGAATCTCGAGGGCGAGATTCATCTTAAGGGGGTAGGTTTGTAACATCCCAATTTTAATTTTGGATGTTATACATAGATCATCATATGCATATCATATGTTTATTTGCATTTTGGTTGTGATCGTAGATATCTTAAGCAACTCAAGGACCCAAGGAGAGAGTTGGAGGTTTCACAGATTTTCATATTTGAATTTAGTTCAAATATGAAAAGAGGATCAATTGATTTGAATATTTTCTCTCCAATTATTTCCAATAAAAAATAGATGAGAGAAGATAAAAAGACTTCTTCAATATAGGAGAAATATTGGAGAAGAAATTTTAAAATCAAATTATTTTTATTGGTATTTTATTTGCTATTTTAATGTAATTACAGAAAAACATGCATTTTTGAAAATTGCATTTTAGTCTAGAAAAATGTTCATCTTGTCCTAAATATTAGGTTTGGACGGTGAAAATTGTTTCTGGAATTTTTTTTTATTTTATTAGGTTTTTTGTTCGCGGCGAAATTTATTTTAAAAAAAAGTTCCTGGGCCGGCCCAGCCGAGCGCCGCCGACTTCCTCTGGCTCGGGACCGGAGTCCCGAGTTCGCCCGCGCCGCCGCCTTGTCCGACAAGGACACGGGGAACCCCGCCCCTCCCGCAAGCCGCCCCGCCGCCTCTCCCCTCCTTAAATACCCCACCCCGCCGCCCCTCTCCTCCTCATCAAGCCGCCGCCTTAGCCACCTCCGCCGAGTCGCCACGCCGCCAAGCCGCTGCTTTCGTTCTTTGCAGTCGCCGATCACACGCCTTGCCGTCGCCGCCCTTACCGCCGGAGCCCGACGCTGCCGTCGATCCGATCCGCCGCAGGTTCTCGTCGAAAACCATCGAACCGGTAAAACCCGTGAAAACCCGCCCCGGTTTGTTTTCGGTTTATTCGTTTTAGATCAGTTTTTCTTTTAGCATTCACGAATTAGCGAACATTCACCCGATCCTCTCTGTTAATGAACGTATTCGTTCGTTAGTCTCTGTTAGCGGACGTTCGTTCGATAGATTTTTCTTTTTCTATTTTATTTTTAGCCAGGGACCTATCCGTGAATTTTTTCTTACAAATTAGTCCCTGAACGTCAAACCCTCGCTACTTTTTGCTAGTTTGTCCAAATCCAGTGAGACCAATGCCAAAATCTTCGTCTTGTTCCCCTCCGTCCAGATAATCAACTTGAACATGATTTTGAAAATTTAAAATTTGGTTTCAAGCATATTTGGATTTGAACTTCTTTTGATCGTAGTTTGAGTTTCGTAACTCCGATTCGATTGATTCTTTTTGCAAATTGAAGCTCTTCACTTGAACTTTCTGTTCAGATCGTTTCTTATGGTTTTACCTTTGCATCTTATGCTTGAGTTATTATGTATGCTATTTTTTGTTCATGATAGAGTTTCCGGAGTGCGAGGCTTGCTACTACGAATCACTAGGGTTTTCCGATCGTCAGCAAGGCAAGTAACACTTTGATCATATCCCCTTATTACCCAGTTTTTATGCATTAGATTCAACACTCAAACATTGCATGAGTAGGATTTTATTAACATGTGGGTATTGGGAAGTAGTTGATGAGGTAGTACCTATTGTCTTATATCAAACCTTGGGTGTTACTACGTTATGCTTATACTGCTATGCTATGCTAGTAGACGTGCATTGGTTTGAGAGAATTCATGGAAGATGTGAGAGACTATTGTTAATTAAGGTTTAACTTAAGGTGGCTTCTTTAATACACATCTGGGTGGATTGGTTGTGGGCACCTCGGGAATCCAGTGTTGTCCAAGGAGATCCCGGGGTACCCGTGTGATCATCCTATGGTTCGCCACCCAGGCTCAATGGGATCATAATGTTTTTCATGCTGGAAACTTCCGTGTGCAGCCACAAGCCATTATGGGCTCTGGCATAGTTGAGTATGTTGTGTGACCTCTTTCAGTGGTAGGCTAGCAGATGTAGGGGATGTAGGTGGTACTGTCTACCCGTCGTAAAGAGTTAATGCTTCTAAAAGACTGTGTCTCAGTCATTCGTTTCTCAAACATCATGCAGTGCGAGAAATTTAACGGAGGAGATCGAGTCTTGTGGAGAAAAGTGCGCAAACCTCTGTAGAGTGTACAAACTAATCATGGTTAGCCGTGTCCCCGGTTATGGACATCTTGAGTATCTGGGGCTTCAATTATTATGTTGATCTCATCAACTTAATTAATCTGTCGGGTTATTAACTTTTAGTTGGATTGAATTGGGGTTACCTTCTCAATGTTTTCAACCAACTTTGTAGTGAAATAAAATATATTCCTTTGTTGTAGGGAAAACTAGCTTTATGCAAATGATAACCATAGAGCCTCCACAAGCCATATATGCATGTAGTGATAGTTGTTATTTGTTCATTGTTGTATAGTGTTATCTTGCCAGCATATTCCATGTGCCGACCTACATAGGCTGCAACGTATTATGTTGCAAAGTTTTTAGACGAAGAGTAATGTATGCGAGGTCGTTATCATGCACTTAGTTTTGCCGTGGAGTTGGATGAACTATTCTACCTCTGAATCTTCCGCTATTATCTTATTTAGATGGCCTTCTGCCATATTATTGTAATAAGTTCTCTTTTGAGACATTCGATGTAATAGGTGTGTGATTGAACTCTATTATAAATCCTCGAGCACTGTCTGTGTCAGCAATACCGATCCAGGGATGATACTTAAGCATAGAGACTTGGCCATCTGAGGTCGGGTCGCTACAGTTTGTTACGGGATGATGTATTACGGAACAAGTAAAGAGACTTCCCGGTAACGAGATTGAACTAGGTATGATGATACCGACGATCGAATCTCGGGCAAGTAACATACCGATGACAACGGGAACAACATATCTTGTTATCGGTTTGACTGATAAAGATCTTCGCAGAATATGTAGGAGCCAATATGAGCATACAGGTTCCGCTATTGGTTATTGACCGGAGATATGTCCCGGTCATGTCTACATAGTTCTCGAACCCGTAGGGTCCGCACGCTTAACGTTCGTTGACGATTTGTATTATGACTTATGTGATTTGATGACTCGAAGATGGTTCGGAGTCCCGGATGAGATCACGGACATGACGAGGAGTATCGAAATGGTCGAGAGGTAAAGATTGATATATTGGACGAAGGTATTCGGACACTGGAATAATTTTGGGACGTTTCAGATATTTATCGGGGAACCGAGGGGTTACCAGAACCCCACGGGGAAGTTATGGGCCTTAATGGTCCATAAGGGAGATGGAGAGGGAAGGCCACATGGTGGCGCCCCCCGGCCCAAGGGCAGTCCGAATTGGACTACGGGGAGGGGGCGCGACCCCCCTTCCTTCCCCTCTCCCTCTCCTTCCCTCCTTCCCCTTGTTGGAATAGGAAAGGGGTGGGCCGAATCCTACTTGGACCGGGAGTCCAAGTAGGACTCCCCCCTTGGTGCACCCCCCTTAGGCTGGCATCCTCTTCCCCCTCCTTTATATACATGGGAGGGGGCACCCCAAAGGCACAACAAGTCTTCTCTTAGCCGTGTGCGGTGCCCCCTCCACAGTTACACACCTCGGTCATATCATCGTAGTGCTTAGGTGAAGCCCTGCGTCGGTAACTTCATCATCACCGTCGCCACACCGTCGTGCTGATGAAACTTTCCCTCGTCCTCAACTGGACCAAGAGCTCGAGGGATGTCATCATGCTGAACGTTTGCAGAACACGGAGGTGCTGTACGTTCGGTGCTAGGATTGGTTGGATCGCGAAGACGTTCGACTACATCAACCGCGTTACTAAACGCTTCCGCTTTCGGTCTACGAGGGTACGTGGACACACTCTCCCCCTCACATTGCTATGCATCTCCTACTTAGATCTTGAGTTACTACGTTCCCCAACAGTGGCATCCGAGCCAGGTCAATGCGTAGATGTTATATGCACGAGTAGAACGCAAAGAGTTGTGGGCGATAATAGTCATACTGCTTACCACCAACGTCTTACTTTGATTCGACGGTATTGTTGGATGATGCAGCCCAGACCGACATTACATGACCGCGTTCATGAGACTGGTTCTACCGACGTGCTTCGCACACAGGTGGCTGGCGGGTGTCTGTTTCTCCAACTTTAGTTGAATCGAGTTTGACTACGGCCGGTCCTTGTTGAAGGTTAAAACAACACACTTGACGAAAAATCATTGTGGTTTTGATGCGTAGGTAAGAACGGTTCTTTCTAGAAGCCCGTAGCAGCCACGTAAAACTTGCAACAACAAAGTAGAGGACGTATATCTTGTTTTTGCAGGGCATGTTGTGATGTGATATGGTCAAGATGAGATGAGATATAAATTGTTGTATGAGATGATCATGTTTTGTAAAAGTTATCGGCAACTGGCAGGAGCCTTATGGTTGTCACTTTATTGTATGAAATGCAATTGCCATGTAATTGCTTTACTTTATCACTAAGCGGTAGCGATAGTCGTAGAAGCAATAGTTGGCAAGACGACAACGATGCTACGATGGAGATCAAGGTGTCAAGCCGGTGACAATGAAGATCATGACGGTGGTTTGGAGATGGAGATCAAAGGCACAAGATGATGATGTCCATATTATGTCGCATATTTTGATTGCATGTGTTGTTTATCCTTTATGCATCTTATTTTGCTTAGTACGACGGTAGCATTGTAAGATGATGCCTCACTAAATTTCAAGGCATAAGTGTTCTCCCTGAGTATGCACCATTGCTACAGTTCGTCGTGCCGAGACACCACGTGATGATCGGGTGTGATAAGCTCTACATTCGCATAAAATGGGTGCAAGTCAGTTTTGCACACGCAGAATACTCGGGTTAAACTTGACGAGCCTAGCATATCGAGATATGGCCTCGGAACACTGAGACCGAAAGGTCGAACTTGAATCATATAGTAGATATGATCAACATAGAGATGTTCACCACTGAAAACTACTCCATCTCACGTGATGGTTGGACATGATTTATTTGATATGGATCACGTGACCATTTAGATGACTAGAGGGATGTCTATCTAAGTGGAATTTCTGAAGTAATATGACTAATTGAACTTTAATTTATCATGAACTTTGTCCTGATAGTTTTTTCATATCTATGTTGTAGATAAATAGCTCGCGTATAGCTCCCCTATTTTATTTTCAATATGTTCCTAGAGAAAACTAAGTTGAAAGCTGATAGTAGCAATGATGCGGACTGGGTCCGTGATCTGAGGATTATCATCGTTGTTGCACAGAAGAATTATGTCCTTGATGCACCGCTAGGTGACAGACCTATTGTAGGAGAAGATGTAGACGTTATGAACATTTGGCAAGCTCGATATGATGACTACTTGATAGTTTAGTGCACCATGCTTTACGGCTTAAAACCGGGACTTCAAAAACGTTTTGAATGTCATGGAGCATATGAGATGTTCCAAGAGTTGAATTAGTATTTCAGGCTCATGCCCGTGTCAAGAGGTATGAGACCTCTGACAGTACTTTGCCTACAAGATGGAGGAGAATAGCTCAACTAGTGAGCATGTGCTCAGATTGTCTGGGTACTACAATTGCTTGAATCAAGTGGGAGTTAATCTTTTAGATAAGATAGTGATTGGCAAAGTTATCTAGTCACTATCACCAAAGTTACTAGAACTTCGTGATGAACTATAATATGCAAGGGATGAACAAGACAATTCCCGAGCTCATCACAATGCTAAAGGCTGCGGAGGTAGAAATCAAGAAAGAGCATCAAGTGTTGATGGTTAACAAGACCACTAGTTTTAAGAAAGAGGGCAAAGGGAAGAAAGGGGAACTTCAAGAAGAATAGCAAGCAAGTTGCTGCTCCCGCGAAGAAGCCCAAGTTTGTACCGAAGGCTGAAACTGAGTGCTTCTATTGCAAAGGAAATGGTCACTCAAAGCGAAACTGCCCAAAACATTTGGTGGATAAGAAGGATGGCAAAGTGAACAAAGGTATATTTGATATACAGATTATTGATGTGTACTTTACTAGTGTTCATAGTAACCCGTAGGTATTTGATACCGGTTCAGTTGCTAAGATTAGTAACTTGAAACAGGAGTTACAAAATGAACAGAGACTAGTTGAGGGCAAAGTGACGATGTGTGTTGGAAGAGATTCCAAGGTTGATAAGGTCACCATCGCATACTCCCTCTACCTTCGGGATTAGTGTTGAACCTAAATAAATGTTATTTGTTGTTTGCGTTGAGCATGAATATGATTGGATCATGTTTATTGCAATACAGCTATTCATTTAAGTCTGAGTTGTTCTGTTTACATGAATAACACCTTCTATGGTCATACACCAAATATAAATGGTTTATTGAATCTTGATCGTAGTGATACACATATTCATAATATTGAAGCCAAAAGATGCAAAGTTAATAATGATAGTGCAACTTATTTATGGCACTGCCGTTTAGGTCATATTGGTGTAAAGCGCATGAAGAAACTCCATGCTAATGGGCTTTTGGAATCACTTGATACTTGCGAAACATGCCTCATGGGCAAGATGACTAAAACTCCTTTCTTCGGAACAATGGAGCGAGCTACTGACTTATTGGAAATAATACATATTGACGTATGCGGTTCAATGAGTTTTGAGGCTCGCGGCAGGTATCGCTATTTTCTAACCTTCACAGATGATTTGAGCAGATATGGGTATATCTACTTAATGAAACATAAGTCTAAAACATTTGAAAAGTTCAAAGAGTTTCAGAGTGAAGTGGAAAATCATCGTAACAAGAAAATAAAGTTTCTACGATCTGATCGTGGAGGCAAACATCACTACACCACAACACTTGATTGGGGGTAGTTAACTGCCGGGAGAAATGTCAGAACAGGGGCAAACCATCTGCCACGGATCGTGTTACTGCCGGCAGAAGTACTTAAATACGAATAAACTGCCGGGAAAAGTAGATACAAGAAGGCGTGTGCACTGCCAGCAATAATTAAGGTCATTCTATCTGTCGGCACAACTAAACCCAGGCCCGCAGTATGCCGGGAGGCCCGTGGGGGGGAGACGTAAAATTGTTGGGCCAAGCACGCGAAGAAGCCCAAAACGTTCACACCAAGCCACCGCCCCGACCAGTTTTCCCCAAATCGAACCCTCCTCCCCAACCGCCGCCGCCGCCGCCCCCACGACCAAGCCCTCCACCACCGAGCCCCTCCGCCCGCGACCGCAACTTCCACCACCGACTCCCTCCGCTGCAGGTTTCCACCATCCTCGTCCTCGCCGAGGTCGACGGCGAGCGCCTGTTCCCCGCGCCTACTGCCACTTCTCTGCTCTTGGTCCCCGCACGAGCTCACGCGCAGCAAGTACGCGCCACTCCCCCATGGCGTCATCGCTGCGTCCTATCCTTAGCGCCGCCCCTGCTGCTAGCCCTCACCGACTGAGCGCCTCGCCATTGGTCCGCTGCCTGACCTCCTTCCGCCTCTGCGCCCATGGACGGCCTCCACCCTGCGACTTTGGTCATCGACGCCTCGCTTAGCCCGCGCCATGGCCCGTGACCGTTGCACCACCACCACATCGGATCTTCCCCGTCCTTACCCTAGGTCGCCGGCCTTGTTCTTCCTTGTCCAGGAGATTGAGGCCAGCATTGCCCCAAATCGGCCAGCTCTTAAGCCTCCTGCACCGCCTGTTGCTGCTTTGCTCATCTGGCGGCTGCAGCAAGAGCCATTCCTGTTGTTGGCTATCTCCACTGACTACCAGCCAGAAAAATCCATCGCAAGGTAAGCCTCTCATGATGCATTCTTTTTTTGGCAGCATGATGTATGTATCGATTGTATGAGCCAGAAAAAACATTTGGTAGGAATTGATGTATGTCCAGGAGCTTGGGGTCATCTCTCATGCAATGTATTTGATTTGGTTTTGATGTATGACTGTATGATAGATTGACTCTCTCCCACTTTTGCATTCAGTTTCTTTGGGATGATGCACCTAAATACAGTCATGTCTGCAGTGATTAGAAATTAAGGATGCTTTGGGGCATTTTCAGATGATCTACTATGCCTATTCAGGTTATCAAAAAGAATACTGTGCCTATTTAGACCGGTTATCACAGGAAGGTGTATTAAGTGTAAATATCAAGGAACCACAACTATTTGGGCATAGGTTCTAGAAAACACATTTTTGGGGAAAACAAATCACTTAACTGCAACAGTTGGGGCGGAGACCTCGAGCTAGCTATCCTGGCGCAGGGGTTGCACCGCTCTTCATCTCGTCCTTGACAGAACTACTCCACTCAGGCAACCAAAAACCCATAAGGCACATACTTGGTCTTTCTTCTACTTCAAGCACCTCTACTTTGAGCACGTTGCTCAGTCCAAGGCTAGTTCTTTATCCAATTTTCTGCTTACAAATCCTGTCTAATATTTTGAACCATTACACTGTGTTATGTGCATGTGGGGGAGAGGATGTGAATGAATCTAAGGAGCAACAAGTTTACAGGGGTGGATGTCTGCAATGGAGCTCCTATTTGAACCTGATGCACTATACTCTGGTGGCTAGTACTCTGGTTTGAGTCATGTTCAGGTGATATGCATCTCCTCTATTCTGTACTGCACTGTTGTGTTGTCTGGTTCAATTTGAAGCTTGTTCATACCCAATGAATTTCTAGAGCATGAGTGATATCCGTGTGCTGATTTCTTAATCCGGCACTCGTGTGAAGGTGAATATCTTCGGAAATAAGAATGACCCAGGGAGGATAAAGTGACATGGATGACTTGATTAGAAGATGCAATGGCAGCGGGTGTGATGTAAGAAAAAGAGCAGAGAGTGTTAGAAGAAATAATGAGGTAATAAGGTCTCTAAATGTTCTTTATCTCACGAGAGTTATTAATGTGCTAAGTAGCCAAAAGGTTAACAAATATATAGGTGCATGTACTCTAGGTTGGCCATTCGAAACATGTTCAAGAACATGTTATTAATCGGTAATAATTATAGTTAATTGTTTAGTAAATTTCATTGCTTCAGTGTACTCTTTCTGATGAACTCTGATAGTGATTATTGCCTTTCCACCTACAGATCATTTTAGGACTTTAGAATTTTGACAGGAGCAATGTTGGGTCTGCTATCATAGGTGTGCATACAGTGTGGTACATTTTTTTCATGCTCTATTACTGTTTAGCTCTTGCACATATGTGAAATAATGTTGAACTTCTAATTTAGTTTGATGGACGACAAGTGAATGACCTAAATCAAACTACCATGGACATGGGTTTCTTGAATTTTAGTTCTGAGTTCTTCGCATGTTACACACTTAGGGAAGTAGAAGAAAATTTGGTTATATCATGTGTTAGTGGATGTTCTATGTGCATCTAGCTATTTCTAAATTGGTCCAAGACTTCATTTTCTTCAAACATGGATAAGAAAGAACAATTAAAATGGCGAGTGGAGAGACTGATGCTATGTTGCAGCTAATGCTACTCCTTTTTCTGTCCTCTGCTTTGGTGACCTTCCTCTACACGCTATGCTGATGGTGGTGGTGCTGCTGCTGAGCTGCCCCTCCTCTTCTCGTAAGGTCGTTCTTGTTCTTTTGCTGATAGATAGAAGCACTAGATTGTGCCTTTATTAGTTGCATATTTATATTTAGCAAGAGATTATTTAGCATGCAGATGCATTTTGGACTAACCTCAAACTTCACTTTTTCAGCTCAACATTATAAACAAGGTCTTGAACACATCTCCTGAAGGTTTGACAAGATCTTGAAGGTGTTGGAGGTTTTGCAAGATCTGCAAGGCGTCCATACTTAATTTTTCTGCTCATTTTGGTGCTTATTTTAGCACATAAGCCGATGCATGCTTATTTTGGCTGTGTAGCACATCTAGAAACATGTAATTTTTTCCTTTCGTGGCACAACATCCTCAATGTATAAGAAACATGTATTTTGGTCACTTATCAAATGAAGCTTAAGGTTTTGGATGTTTCTTATATGAAAATTTGATTGAGATGTATGAGCTGTGAAATCTGGCCTGATTGTCCGGACATACTGAATGTATATTAAATTAGGGATAAGCTGTCTAGAAAATGTTGTTAGTGAAATCAATGTGATGACATGTTAACTGCCGGGTTAACAAGGTTCTGCCGGCAGTTTAATTGCCGGTGACTGCAGTTCCCATGCCATGAAAAATCTACTGGGAGAAATAGAACTGCCGGCAAATAAAACAGACAGGGCAGACAAACTGCCGGGACAAGTAATCCCCGGCAGCCGTTCTTGTGGCAGTTCTATCAGCCGGGAGAAACTCCCTCCTGTCAGTATATCTGCCGTCTTAAGTGCATTCTCCCGGCAGATTACATGCCATTGCATCCGTGTTGTGGTGTAGTGTATTTGAGTTACAAGTTTTGGTCTTCATTTGAAAGAATGTGGAATAGTTTGCAACTCACGCCACATGTAACACCACAGTGTAATGTTGTGTCCGAACGTCGTAATATTAATTTATTAGATATGGTGTGATCTATGATGTCTCTTACCGATTTACCACTATTGTTTTGGGGTTATGCATTAGAGACAGCTGCATTCACATTTAATACGGCACCGTCTAAATCCGTTGAGATGACATCGTATGAACTATGGTTTGGCAAGAAACCAAAGCTGTCGTTTCTTAAAGTTTGGGGTTGCGATGCTTATGTGAAAAAGCTTCAACCTGATAAGCTCGAACCCAAATCTGAAAAATGTATCTTCATAGGATCCCCAAAGGAGACTGTTGGGTACACCTTCTAACACAGATCCAAAGACAAAATATTCGTTACTAAGAATGGATCCTTTCTAGAGAAGGAGTTTCTCTCAAAAGAAGTGAGTGGGAGGAAAGTAGAACTTGATGAGGTAATTGTACCTTCTCTCTTATTGGAAACTAGTTCATCACAGAAATCAGTTCCAGTGATTCCTACACCAATAAGTGAGGAAGCTAATGATGATGATCATGAAACTTCTGATCAAGTTACTACCGAACCTCGTAGGTCAACCAGAGTAAGGTCCGCACCAGAGTGTTATGGTAATCCTGTTATGGAGATCATTTTACTTCACCATGACGAACCTACGAACTATGAGGAAGTGATGATGAGCCCAGATTCCATGCAATGGCTTGAGGCCATGAAATCTGAGATGGGATCGATGTATGAGAACAAAGTGTGGACTTTGGTTGACTTGCCCGATGATCAACAAGCAATAGAGAATAAATGGATCTTTAAAAAGAAGATTGAAACTGACGGTAATGTTACTGTCTACAAAGCTCGACTTGTTGCGAAAGGTTTTCGACAAGTTCAAGGAGTTGACTACGATGAGACCTTCTCACCCGTAGCGATGCTTAAGTCTGTCCGAATCATGTTAGCAATTGCCACATTTTATGATTATGAGATTTGGCAAATGGATGTCAAAACTGTATTCCTTAATGGATATGTTAAAGAAGAGTTATATATGATGCAACCAGAAGGTTTTATCGATCCAAAAGGTTCTAACAAAGTGTGCAAGCTCCAGCGATCCATTTATGGACTGGTGCAAGCCTCTCGGAGTTGGAATATACACTTTGATAGTGTGATCAAACCATATGGTTTTATACAGACTTCTGGAGAAGCCTGTATTTACAAGAAAGTGAGTGGGAGATCTGTAGCATTTCTAATATTATATGTGGATGACATATTGTTGATTGGAAATAATACAGAATTTCTGGATAGCATAAAAGGATACTTGAATAAGAATTTTTCAATGAAAGACCTCGGTGAAGCTGCTTATATATTGGGCATCAAGATCTATTGAGATAGATCAAGACGCTCAATTGGACTTTCACAAAGCACATACCTTGATAAAGTTTCGAAGAAGTTCAAAATGGATTAGTCAAAGAAAGGGTTCTTGCCTGTGTTACAAGGTGTGAAATTGAGTCAGACTCAATGCCCGGCCACTACAGAAGATAGAGAGAAAATGAAAGTCATTCCCTATGCTTCAGCCATAGGTTCTATCATGTGTGCAATGTTGTGTACGAGACCTGATGTGTGCCTTGCTATAAGTTTAGCAGGGAGGAACCAAAGTAATCCAGGAGGTGATCACTAGACAGCGGTCAAGAACATCCTAAAATACCTGAAAAGGACTAAGGATATGTTTCTTGTTTATGGAGGTGACAAACAGCTCGTCGTAAATGGTTACATCGATGCAAGCTCTGACACTAGTCCGGATGACTCAAAGTCACAAACTGGATACATATATATTGAATGGTGGAGCTGTCAGTTGGTGTAGTTCCAAGCAGAGTGTCGTGGCAGAATCTACGTGTGAAGCGGAGTACATAGCTGCTTCGGAAGCAGCAAATGAAGGAGTCTGTGAAGGAAATGTGCCCTAGAGGCAATAATAAAGTTATTATTAATTTCCTTATATCATGATAAATGTTTATTATTCATGCTAGAATTGTATTAACCGGAAACATAATACATGTGTGAATACATAGACAAACATATAGTCACTAGTATGCCTCTACTTGACTAGCTCATTAATCAAAGATGGTTATGTTTCCTAACCATAGACATGTGTTGTCATTTGATTAATGGGATCACATCATTAGGTGAATAATCTGATTGACTTGACCCATTCCGTTAGCATAGCACACGATCGTATAGTATGTTGTTGTTGCTTTCTTCATGACTTATACATGTTCCTGTAACTATGAGATTATGCAACTCCCGTTTACCGGAGGAACACTTTGGGTGCTACCAAACGTCACAACGTAACTGGGTGATTATAAAGGAGTACTACAGGTGTCCCCAAAGGTACATGTTGGGTTGGCGTATTTCGAGATTAGGTTTTGTCACTCCGATTGTCGGAGAGGTATCTCTGGGCCCTCTCGGTAATGCACATCACTATAAGCCTTGCAAGCAATGTAGCTAATGAGTTAGTTACGGAATGATGCATTACGTAACGAGTAAAGAGACTTGCCGGTAACGAGATTGAACTAGGTATTGGATACCGACGATCGAATCTCGGGCAAGTAACATACCGATGACAAAGGGAACAACGATGTTGTTATGCGGTTTGACCGATAAAGATCTTCAAGAATATGTAGGAGCCAATATGGGCATCCAGGTCCCGCTATTGGTTATTGACCGAGAATAGTTCTAGGTCATGTCTACATAGTTCTCGAACCCGTAGGGTCCGCACGCTTAAGGTTTCGATGACAGTTATATTATGAGTTTATGAGTTTTGATGTACCGAAGGAGTTCGGAGTCCCGGATGAGATCGGGACATGACGAGGAGTCTCGAAATGGTCGAGACGTAAAGATCGATATATTGGACGACTATATTTGGAGTTCGGAAAGGTTCCAATGATTCGGTATTTTTCGAGTATCGGAGAGTTACGGGAATTCGCCGGGAGAAGTATTGGGCCTTATTGGGCCCTGCGGGAAAGAGAGAGGGCTGCCTAGGGCAGGCCGCGCCCCATGGCCTAGTCCGAATTGGACTAGGGGAGGGCCGCACCCTTTCTTCCTTCCTTCTCTCTTCCCTTACTTGTCTCCTACTCCTAATACATGGAAGGACTCCTAGTTGGACTAGGAAGGGGAATCCTACTCCGGTGGGAGTAGGACTCCCCATGGCGCGCCCTACTAGGGCCGGCCTCCTCCTCCTCTCTCCTTTATATCTGGGGCAGGGGCACCCCATGGACACACAAGTTGATCTACGTGATCGTTCTTAGCCGTGTGGTGCCCCTCCACCATATTCCACTTCGGTCATATCGTCATGAGCTTAGGCGAAGCCTCGCGCCGGTGAAGTCATATCGTCGCAGTGCTTAGGCGAAGCCCTGCGCCGGTGGAGCATCATCATCGCCACCACGCCGTCGTCGACGGAACTCATCCCCGACGCTTTGCTGGATCGGAGCCCGGGATCGCCATCGAGCTGAACGTGTGCAGAACTCGGAGGTGCCGACGTTCGGTACTTGGATCGGTCGGATCGTGAAGACGCACGACTACATCAACAGCGTTGTTATAACGCTTCGCTTTCGGTCTCACGAGGGTGCGTGGACAGACACTCTCCCTCTCGTTGCTATGCCATCACCATGGTCTTGCGTGTGCGTAGGAAAATTTTGAAATTACTACGTTCCCCAACCAGTGGCATCCGAGCCTGGTTTTATGCGTTGATGTCATATGCACGAGTAGAACACAAGTGAGTTGTGGGCGATATAAGTCATACTGCTTACCAGCATGTCATACTTTGGTTGGCGGTATTGTGAGATGAAGCGCCCGGACCGACATTACGCCAGATGCTTACGCGAGACTGGTTTCACCGCTTTGAGCACTAGTTGCTTAAAGGTGACCGGCGGGTGTCTGTTTCTCTCACTTTAGTTGAACCGATTGTGGCTACGCCCGGTCCTTGCGAAGGTTAAAACAGCACCAACTTGACAAACTATCGTTGTGGTTTTGATGCGTAGGTAAGAACGGTTCTTGCTCAGCCCGTAGCAGCCACGTAAAACTTGTAACAACAAAGTAGAGGACGTCTAACTTGTTTTTGCAGGGCATGTTGTGATGTGATGTGGTCAAGACGTGATGCTATATTTTATTGTATGAGATGATCATGTTTTGTAACCGAGTTATCGGCAATCGGCAGAGCCATATGGTTGTCGCTTCATTGTATGAAATGCAACGCCATGTAATTGCTTTACTTTATCACTAAGCAAGAGCGATAGTCGAGAAGCAATAGTTGGCGAGACGACAACGATGCTACGATGGAGATCAAGGTGTCGCGCGGTGACGATGGTGATCATGACGGTGCTTGGCGATGGAGATCACAAGCACAAGATGATGATGACCATATCATATCACTTATATTGGTTGCATGTGATGTTTATCCTTTATGCATCTTATCTTGCTTTGATTGACGGTAGCATTATAAGATGATCTCTCACTAAAATTATCAAGAAGTGTTCTCCCGAGTATGCACCGTTGCGAAAGTTCTTCGTTTGAGACACCACGTGATGATCGGGTGTGATAGGCTCTACGCTCAAATACAACGGGTGCAAAACAGTTGCGCACGCTGAATACTCAGTTAAACTTGACGAGCCTAGCATATAACAGATATGGCCTCGAACACGGAGACCGAAGGTCGGCGTGAATCATATAGTAGATATGATCAACATAGTGATGTTCACCATTGAAACTACTCCATCTCACGTGATGATCGGACATGGTTTAGTTGATATGGATCACGAATCACTTAGAGGATTAGAGGATGTCTATCTAAGTGGGAGTTCTTAAATAATATGATTAATTGAACTTTAATTTATCATGAACTTAGTCCCGTAGTATTTTGCAAATTATGTTGTAGATCAATAGCTCGTTGTTGCTTCCCTATGTTTTTATATGTGTTCCTAGAGAAAATTGTATTGAAAATGTTAGTAGCAATGATACGGATTGGATCCGTGATCTGAGGTTTATCCTCATTGCTGCATGTAAGTATTATGTCCTTAATGCACCGCTAGGTGACAGACCTATTGCAGGAGCAAATGCAGACGTTATGAACGTTTGGCTAGCTCAATATGATGACTACTTGATAGTTTAGTGCACCATACTTAACGGCTTAGAATCGGGACTTCAAAGACGTTTTTGAACGTCATGGACCATATAAGATGTTCCAGGAGTTGAAGTTAATATTTCAAGCAAATACCCGAGTTGAGAGATATGAAGTCTCCAACAAGTTCTATAGCTAAAAGATGGAGGAGAATCGCTCAACTAGTGAGCATGTGCTCAGATTGTCTGGGTACTTCAATCGCTTGAATCAAGTGGGAGTTAATCTTCCAGATAAGATAGTGATTGACAGAATTCTCTAGTCACCATCGCCAAGTTAGTAGAACTTCGTGATGAACTATAATATGCAAGGGATGACAAAAGTAATTCCCAAGCTCTTCGTGATGCTGAAATCGACGAAGGTAGAAATCAAGAAAAGAGAATCAAGTGTTGATGATTGACAAGACCACTAGTTTCAAGAAAAGGGCAAAGGGAAAGAAAGGGAACTTCAAGTAGAAAGACAAGTAAGTTGTCACTCCTGCGAAGAAGCCCAAAGCTGGACCAAAGCCTGAAACTGAGTGCTTACACTGCAATGGAACTGGTCACTGGAAGCAGAATTACCCCAAGTATTTGGCGGATAAGAAGGATGGCAAAGTGAACAAAGGTATATTTGATATACAGATTATTGATATGTATTTTACTAGTGTTCGTAGCAACCCCTCGGTATTTGATACTGGTTCAGTTGCTAAGAGTAGTAACTCGAAACGGGAGTTACATAATGAACAGAAACTGGTTGAAGGGGAAGTGACGATGAGTGTTGGAAGTTGTTCCAGGATTGATATGATCATCATCGCACACTCCCTATACTTTCGGGATTAGTGTTAAACCTAAATAAATGTTATTTGGCGTTTGCGTTGAGCATAAATATGATTTGATCATGTTTTACGGTTATTCATTTAAAGTCAAAGAATAATTGTTGTTCTGTTTACATGAATAAAACCTTCAATGGTCATACACCCAATAAAAATAGTTTGTTGGATCTCGATCGTAGTGATACACATATTCATAATATTGATACCAAAAGATGCAAAGTTAATAATGATAGTGCAACTCATTTGTGGCACTGCCATTTAGGTCATATTGGTGTAAAGCGCATGAAGAAACTCCATGCTAATGGGATTTTGGAATCACTTGATTATGAATCACTTGATGCTTGCGAACCATGCCTTATGGGCAAGATGACTAAAAAACTCTGTTCTCCGGAACAATGGAGCGAGCAAATGACTTATTGGAAATAATACATACTGATGTATGCGATCCAATGAATGTTGATGCTCGTGGCAAGTATCGTTATTTTTCTGACCTTCACAAGATGATTTGAGTAGATATGGGTATATCTACTTGATGAAACATAAGTCTGAAATAGTTGAAAGGTTCAAAGAATTTCAGAGTGAAGTGGAAAATCATCGCAACAAGAAAATAAAGTTTCCGCGATCTGATCGTGGAGATGAATATTTGAGTTACGAGTTTGGTCTTCAATTAAAACAATGTGGAATAGTTTCACAGCTCACGCCACGGAACACCACAACGTTATGGTGTGTCCGAACGTCAGAATCGTACTTTATTTTGATATGGTGCGATCAATGATGTCTCTTACCGATTTACCAATATTGTATTGGGGTTATGCATTAGAGACAGCTGCATTCACGTTTAAAAGGGCACCATCTAAATCCGTTGAGATGACACCGTATGAACTATGGTTTAGCAGTAAACCTAAACTGCCGTTTCTTAAAGTTTGGAGTTGCGATGCTTATATGAAAAAGGTTTTCAATCCGATAAGCTCGAACCCAAATCGGAGAAGTGCGTCTTCATAGAATACCCAAAGGAAACTATTGGGTACACCTTCTATCACAGATCCGAAGGCAAGTTTTTCGTTGCTAAGATGGATCCTTTCTAGAGAAGAAGTTTCTCGCGAAAGAAGTGAGTGGGAGGAAAGTAGAACTTGATGAGGTAATTGTACCTTCTCCCTTATTGGAAAGTAGTTCATCACAGAAATCAGTTCCGGTGATTCCTACACCAATTAGTGAGGAAGTTAATGATGATGATCATGAAACTTCAGATCAAGTTGCTACCGAACCTCGTAGGTCTTCCAGAGTAAAGATCCGCACCAGAGTGGTACGGTAATCATGTTACTAGACCATGATGAACCTACGAACTATGAGGAAGCGATGATGAGCCCAGATTCCGCGAAATGGCTTGAGGCCATAAAATCTGAGATATGATCCATGTATGAGAACAAAAGTATGGATTTTGATTGACTTGCTCGATGATCAGCAAGCCATGTTAAATAAATGGATCTTCAAGAGGAAGACAGATGCTGATAGTAGTATTACTATCTACAAAGCTCGACTTGTCGCAGAAAGGTTTTCGACAAGTTCAAGGTGTTGACTACAATGAGATTTTCTCAACTGTAGTGATGCTTAAGTCTGTCCGAATCATGTTAGCAATTGCCACATTTTATGAAATCTGGCAAATGGATGTCAAAACAACATTCTTTAATGGATTTATTAAAGAAGAGTTGTATATGATGCAACCAGAAGGTTTTGTCAATCCTAAAGGAGCTAACAAAATGTGCAAGCTCCAATGATCCATCTATGGACTGGTGCAAGCATCTCGAGTTGGAATAAACGCTTTGATAGTGTGATCAAAGCATATGGTTTTATACAGACTTTTGGAGAAGCCTGTATTTACAAGAAAGTGAGTGGGAGCACTACAACATTTCGATAAGTATATGTGAATGACATATTGTTGATCGGAAATAATGTAGAATTATTCGCAAAGCATAAAGGAGTATTTGAAAGGAGTTTTTCAAAGAAGGACCTCGGTGAAGCTATGTACAAATTGAGCATCAAGATCTATTGAGATAGATCAAAACGCTTGATAAGTTTTTTCAATAAGTACATACCTTGTCAAGATTTTGAAGTAGTTCAAAATGGAGCAGTCAAAGAAAAGTTCTTGCCTGTGTTGCAAAGGTGTGAAATTGAGTAAGACTCAAATCCCGACCACGACAAAAAATAGAAAAGAGAATGAAAGTCATTCCTATGCCTCACCATAGGTTCTATAAAGTATGCTATGCTATGTACCGGACCTATTGTATACCTTGCTCTGAATTTGGCAAGGAGTACAATAGTGATCTAGGAGTAGATCATGGACATTGGTCAAGAACATCCCTAGTGAGGACTAAGGAAATATTTCTCGATTATGGAGGTGATAAAAGAGCCCGTCAGAATGAGTTACATCGATGCAAGCTTTATACACTGATCCGGATGACACTAAGTCTCAATCTGGATACATATTGTAAGTGGGAGCAATTAGCTAGAGTAGCCCGTGCAGAGCATTGTAGACATAGAATATTTGCAAAATACATACGGCTCTGAATGTGATGAGACCGTTGACTTAGCTTATCTCACGAGCAAAACATGATCATACCTTAGTACTCTTTGGGTGTTAATCACATAGCGATGTGAACTAGATTATTGACTCTAGTAAACCCTTTGGGTGTTGGTCACATGACGATGTGAACTACGGTATTAATCACATCTGAGATGTGAATATTAGTGTTGAATCACATGATGATGTGAACTAGATTATTGACTCTAGTGCAAGTGGGAGACTGAAGGAAATATGCCCTAGAGGCAATAATAAAGTTATTATTTATTTCCTTATATCATGATAAATGTTTATTATTCATGCTAGAATTGTATTAACCGGAAACATAATACATGTGTGAATACATAGACAAACATATAGTCACTAGTATGCCTCTACTTGACTAGCTCATTAATCAAAGATGGTTATGTTTCCTAACCATAGACATGTGTTGTCATTTGATTAATGGGATCACATCATTAGGTGAATGATCTGATTGACTTGACCCATTCCGTTAGCATAGCACACGATTGTATAGTATGTTGCTGTTGCTTTCTTCATGACTTATACATGTTCCTGTAACTATGAGATTATGCAACTCCTGTTTACCGGAGGAACACTTTGGGTGCTACCAAACGTCACAACATAACTGGGTGATTATAAAGGAGTACTACAGGTGTCTCCAAAGGTACATGTTGGGTTGGCGTATTTCGAGATTAGGTTTTGTCACTCCGATTGTCGGAGAGGTATCTCTGGGCCCTCTCGGTAATGCACATCACTATAAGCCTTGCAAGCAATGTAGCTAATGAGTTAGTTACGGAATGATGCATTACGTAACGAGTAAAGAGACTTGCCGGTAACGAGATTGAACTAGGTATTGGATACCGACGATCGAATCTCGGGCAAGTAACATACCGATGACAAAGGGAACAACGTATGTTGTTATGCCGTTTGACCGATAAAGATCTTCGAAGAATATGTAGGAGCCAATATGGGCATCCAGGTCCCGCTATTGGTTATTGACCGAGAATAGTTCTAGGTCATGTCTACATAGTTCTCGAACCCGTAGGGTCCGCACGCTTAAGATTTCGATGATGCTTATATTATGAGTTTATGAGTTTTGATGTACCGAAGGAGTTCGAGTCCCGGATGAGATTGGGGACATGACGAGGAGTCTCGAAATGGTCGAGACGTAAAGATCGATATATTGGACGGCTATATTTGGAGTTCGGAAAGGTTCGAATGATTCGGTATTTTCGAGTACCAAGAGTTACGGAATTCGCCGGGAGAAGTATTAGGCCTTATTGGGCCCTGCGGGAAAGAGAGAGGGCTGCCTAGGGCAGGCGCGCCCCATGGCCTAGTCCGAATTGGACTAGGGGAGGCCGCACCCTTTCTTCCTTCCCTTCTCTCTTCCCCTTACTTGTCTCCTACTCCTAATACATGGAAGGACTCCTAGTCGGACTAGGAAAGGGGGAATCCTACTCCCGGTGGGAGTAGGACTCCCCATGGCGCGCCCCTACTAGGGCCGGCCTCCTCCTCCCTCCCTCCTTTATATACGGGGGCAGGGGGCACCCCATGGACACACAAGTTGATCTACGTGATCGTTCTTAGCCGTGTGCGGTGCCCCCCTCCATCATATTCCACTTCGGTCATATCGTTGCGGAGCTTAGGCGAAGCCCTGCGCCGGTGAAGTCATATCGTCGCAGTGCTTAGGTGAAGCCCTGCATCGGTGGAGCATCATCATCGTCACCACGCCGTCGTGCTGACGGAACTCATCCCCGACGCTTTGCTGGATCAGAGCCCGGGGATCGTCATCGAGCTGAACGTGTGCAGAACTCGGAGGTGCCGTACGTTCGGTACTTGGATTGGTCGGATCGTGAAGACGTACGACTACATCAACCGCGTTGTTATAACGCTTCCGCTTTCGGTCTACGAGGGTACGTGGACAGACACTCTCCCCTCTCGTTGCTATGCCATCACCATGGACTTGCGTGTGCGTAGGAAAATTTTGAAATTACCACGTTCCCCAACAGTCTGGACGAAGGAGTTCATATCCGATCTAGGTGTAATACCTAGTGCATCGGGTCCAATGAAAATCTTTTGTGATAATACTAGAGAAATAGCCTTGGCGAAGGAATCCAGATTTCACAAGAGAACCAAACACATCAAGAGACGCTTCAATTCCATCCGCGATCAAGTATGGGAGGGAGACATAGAGATTTGCAAGATACATACGGATCTGAATGTTGCAGACCCGTTGACTAAGCCTCTCTCATGAGCAAAACATGATCGGAACCAAGACTCCATGGGTGTTAGAACCATTACTATGTTATCTAGATTATTGACTCTAGTGCAAGTGGGAGACTGAAGGAAATATGCCCTAGAGGCAATAATAAAGTTGTTATCTATATTTCCTTATATCATGATAAATATTTATTATTCATGCTAGAATTGTATTAGCCGGAAACTTAGTACATGTGTGACTACATAGACAAATAGAGTGTTCCTAATATGCCTCTACTTGACTAGCTCGTTAATCAAAGATGGTTAAGTTTCCTAACCATAGACATGTGTTGTCTTTTGATGAATGGGATCACATCATTAGGGAATGATGTGATGGACAAGACCCATCTGTTAGCTTAGCATAATAATTATTTAGTTTTATTGCTATTGCTTTCTTCATGACTTATACATGTTCCTCTGACTATGAGATTATGCAACTCTCGAATACCGGAGGAACACCATGTGTGCTATCAAACGTCACAACGTAACTAGGTGATTATAAAGATGCTCTACAGGTGTCTCTGATGGGGTTTGTTGAGTTGGCATAGATCGAGATTAGGATTTGTCACTTTGTGTATCGGAGAGGTATCTCTGGGCCCTCTCGGTAATGCACATCACTATGAGCCTTGCAAGCAATGTGACTAAAGAGTTAGTGTAACATCCCAATTTTCAATTTGGATGTTATACATAGATCATCATATGCATATCATATTTTCATTTGCATTTTGGTTGTGATCCTAGAAATGTTAAGCAACTCAAGGACCCAAGGAGAGAGTTGGAGGTTTCACATATTTTCATATTTGAATTTAGTTCAAATTTGAAAAGAGGATAAATTGATTTTAATATTTTCTGTCCAATTATTTCCAATAAAAATAAATGAGAGAAGATAAAATGAATTCTTTAATAGAGGATAAATATTGGAGAAGAAATTTTAAAATCAAATTATTTTTATTGGTATTTTATTTGCTATTTTAATTGAATTAGAGAAAATCATGCATTTTTTAAAATTACATTTTAGTCCAGAAAAATGTTCATCTTGTCCTAAATATTAGGTTTGGATGGTGAAAATAGTTTTTGGAATTTTTATAATTTTTTTTATTAGGTTTTTTGTTCGCGGCGAAATTTATTAAAAGAAGTTCCTAGGTTGGCCAAACTGCAGCCGGGCCACGGCCCAGCCGAGCGCCACCGCCTTCCTCCGGCTCGGGACCGGAGTCCCGAGTTCGCGCGCGCCGCCGCCGTGACCGAGGACACGGGGAACTCCGCCCCTCCCGCAAGCCGCCTCGTCGCCTCTCCCCTCCTTAAATACCCCGCCCCGCCGCCCCTCTCCTCATCAAGCAAGCGCTTAGCCACCGCCGCCCTTGCTGCCGCCATCACAAGACGCCGCGGAGGCGCTGCCTCCTCAACCGCTGCCGCCATCGATACGATCCGCCGCCAGTTCTCGTCGAAAACCGTCGAACCGGTAAAAACCGTGAAAACCCGCCCCGGTTTTTTGGTTTATTCGTTTTAGATCGGGTTTTCTTTTAGGGTTCGCTAATTAGCGGACGTTCACCCGATCCTCCCCATTAAGGAATGTATTCATTCGTTAGTCTCTATTAGCGGACGTTCGTCCGATAGATTTTTCTATTTTATTTTCGGCCAAGGACCTATCCGTGATTTTTTTCTTACAGATTAGTCCCTGAACTTCAAACCCTCGTTACTTTTTGCTGGTTTGTCCAAATCCAGTGAAACCAATGCCAAAATCTTTGTCTTGTTCCCCTCTGTCCAGATAATCAACTTGAACATGATTTTGAAAATTTAAAATTTGGTTTCAAGCAGATTTGGATTTGAACTTCTTTTGATCGTAGTTTGAGTTTCGTCACTCCGATTCAATTGATTCTTTTTGCAAATCGAAGCTCTTCACTTGAAGTTTCTGTTCAGATCGTGTGTTTTGGTTTTACCTTTGCATCTTATGCTTGAGTGCTTATGTATGCCATTGTTTGTTCATGATAAAGTTTCCGGAGTGCGAGGCTTGCTACTACGAATCACTAGGGTTTTCTGATCGTCAGCAAGGCAAGTAACACTTTGATCATATCCCTTTATTGTCCAGTTTTTATGCATTAGATTCAACCCTCAAACATTGCTTGAGTAGGATTTGATTAACATGTGGGTATTGGGAAGTAGTTGATGAGGTAGTACCTATTGTCTTATATCAAACCTTGGGTGTTACTACGTTATGCTTATACTGCTATGCTATGCTAGTAGACGTGCATTGGTTTGAGAGAATTCATGGAAGATGTGAGACACTATTGTTAATTAAGGTTTAACTTAGGCCCTGTTCGGAGACCTGCCACTCCACCAGTCCACCACTCCACTCCCGGAGCTGGAGTTAAAAAGCACGGAGTTGGGAAACGGATGCTCCACAAATCCTCGTATTTTAGGAGCTGGAGCGACTCCGAACAGGGCCTTAAGGTGGCTACTTTAATACACATATGGGTTGATTGGTTGTGGGAATCTACTTTTTGCCTCTCTCACGAGCAAAACATGATCAGCACCAAGACTCCATGGGTGTTAGAACCATTACTATGTAATCTAGATTATTGACTCTAGTGCAAGTGGGAGACTAAAGGAAATATGCCCTAGAGGCAATAATAAAGTTATTATTTATATTTCCTTATATCATGATAAATGTTTTTATTCATGCTAGAATTGTATTAACCAGAAACTTAGTACATGTGTGAATACATAGACAAACAGAGTGTTCCTAGTATGCCTCTACTTGACTAGCTCATTAATCAAAGATGTTTAAGTTTCCTAACCATAGAAATGTGTTGTCATCTGATGAACGGGATCACATCATTAGAGAATGATGTGATGGACAAGACCCATCCGTTAGCTTAGCATAATGATCATTTAGTTTTATTGATATTGCTTTCTTCATGACTTATACATGTTCCTCTGACTATGAGATTATGCAACTCCCGAATACCAGAGGAACACCTTGTGTGCTATCAAATGCCACAACGTAACTGGGTGATTATAAAGATGCTCTACAGGTGTCTCCGATGGGGTTTGTTGAGTTGGCATAGATCGAGATTAGGATTTGTCACTCCGTGTATCGGAGAGGTATCTTTGGGCCCTCTCGGTAATGCACATCATTATGAGCCTTGCAAGCAATGTGACTAATGAGTTAGTTACGGGATGATGTATTACGAAATGAGTAAAGAGACTTGCCGGTAACGAGATTGAACTAGGTATGATGATACCGACGATCGAATCTTGGGCAAGTAATATACCGATGACAAAGGGAACAATGTATCTTGTTATGCGGTTTGACCGATAAAGATCTTCGTAGAATATGTAGGAGCTAATATGAGCATCCAGGTTCCTTTATTGGTTATTGACCGGTGATATGTCTCGAACATGTCTACATAGTTCTCAAACCCGTAGGGTCCGCACGCTTAACGTTCGATGACGATTTGTATTTTAAGTTATGTGATTTCATGACCAAAGATTGTTCGGAGTCCCGGATGAGATCACGGACAGAAATGGTAGAGAGGTAAATATTGATATATTGGACGAAGGTATTCAGACACCAGAATAATTTCGGGATGTTTCAGATATTTATCGGGTAACCGAGGGGTTACCGGAACCCCCGGGGAAGTTATGGGACTTAATGGGCCATAAGGGAGATGGAGAGGGAAGGCCACAAGGTGGCGTGCCCCCCCACCCCCAGGGCAGTCCGAGTTAGACTAGGGGGAGGGCCCCCCCTTCCTTCCCCTCTCCCTCCCCTTCCCTCCTTCCCCTTGTTGGAATAGGAAAGGTGGGGCCGAATCCTACTTGGACCGGGAGTCCAAGTAGCACACCCCCCTTGGCGCCCCCCCTTGGGCTGGCCTCCTCTTCCCCCCTCCTTTATAGACGTGGGAGTGGGGAACCCCAAAGGCACACCAAGTCTTCTCTTAGCCATGTGCGGTGCCCCCTCCACAGTTACACACCTCGGTCATATTGTCGTAGTGCTTAGGCGAAGCCCTACGCCGGTAACTTCATCAGCACCATTGCCACGCCGTCGTGCTGACGGAACTCTCCCTTGTCCTCAACTGGCTCAAGAGCTCAAGGGACGTCATCATGCTGAACGTCTGCAGAACACGGAGTTGTCGTACATTCGGTGCTATGATCGGTTGGATCGCGAAGGCGTTTGACTACATCAACAACGTTATAAACGCTTCCGCTTTCCGTATATGAGGGTACCTGGACACACTCTCCCCCTCTCGTTGCTATGCATCACCTAGTTAGATCTTGCGTGATCGTATAATTTTTTTTGAATTACTACGTTCCCCAACACCGACCACACCGTTGAGCCTGCGTCCGAGAAGGATGAAAGGGAAGACGCTCAATACAGCCCCGAACATGATGATCACGAGGATTCGGAAGATAGTAACTACTTACCTGTCTCCGAAGAGGATGTTACCCTTGGTAACGAAGATTTTATCGTCCCAGAGGAACCCCTCGAACAAGAACGCTTCAAGCGACGGCTCATCGCCACCGCACGAAGCCTGAAAAAGAAACAGCGGGAGATTCAAGTCGAACAGGATACGCTCAATGATAGATGGACCAAGGTCCTAGCCGCCAAAGAAGGATATGGCTTTGAGCACCAAACAAAAAGTTATCCCAAACTGATACGTCTCCAACGTATCTATAATTTTTTATTGTTCCATGCTATTATATTATCCATCTAGGATGTTTTATATGCATTTATATGCTATTTTATATGATTTTTGGGACTAACCTATTAACCTAGAGCCGAGTGCCAGTTTGTGTTTTTTCCTTGCTTTTGAGTATCGCAGAAAAGGAAAACCAAACAGAGTCCAATTGATCTTAAAATTGACAAAGATTATTTTTGGACCAGAAGAAGCCCACGGAGTATCGGAGATGGGCCAGAAGAGTCCCGAGGCACCCACGAGGGTGGGGGCGCACCCTACCCCCTGGGCGCGCCCCCTATCTCGTGGCCGCCTCGTGGACCCCCTGACTTGTTCCTGATGCCAACACCTCTTATATATCCCCAAACTTCCAGAACATAACCTAGATCGGGAGTTCCGCCGCCGCAAGCCTACGTAGCCACCAAAAACCAATCGGGACCCTGTTCTGGCACCCTGCGCTCTCCATGAAGAGGAGGGAGTAGTCCACCTTCGGGGCTGAGGGTATGTACCAGTAGCTATGTGTTTGATCTCTCTCTCTCTCTTGTGTTCTTGATTCGGCACGATCTTGATGTATCGCGAGCTTTGCTATTATAGTTGGATCTTATGATGTTTCTCCCCGTCTACTCTCTTGTGATGGATTGAGTTTTCCCTTTGAAGTTATCTTATCGGATTGAGTCTTTAAGGATTTGAGAACACTTAATGTATGTCTTGCATGTGCTTATCTGTGGTGACAATGGGATATTCACGTGATCCGCTTGATGTATGTTTTGGTGATCAACTTGCGGGTACCGTAACATTGTGGACTTATGCATAGGGGTTGACACACGTTTTCGTCTTGACTCTTCGGTAGAAACTTTGGGGCACTCTTTGAAGTTCTTTGTGTTGGTTTGAATAGATGAATCTGAGATTGTGTGATGCATATTGTATAATGATACCCACGGATACTTGAGGTGACATTGGAGTATCTAGGTGACATTAGGGTTTTGGTTGATTTGTGTCTTAAGATGTTATTCTAGTACGAACTATATGATAGATTGAATGGAAAGAATAGCTTCGTGTTATTTTACTACGGACTCTTGAATAGATCGATCAGAAAGGATAACTTTGAGGTGGTTTTGTACCCTACAATAATCTCTTCGTTTGTTCTCCGCTATTAGTGACTTTGGAGTGACTCTTTGTTGCATATTGAGGGATAGTTATATGATCCAATTATGTTATTATTGTTGAGAGAACTTGCACTAGTGAAAGTATGAACCTTAGGCCTTGTTTCCTAGCATTGCAATACCGTTTACGCTCACTTTTATCGCTTGTTACCTTGCTGTCTTTATAATTTAAGATTAAAAAAACTATATCTACCATCCATATTGCACTTGTATCACCATCTCTTCACCGAACTAGTGCACCTATACAATTTACCATTGTATTGGGTGTGTTGGGGACATAAGAGACTCTTTGCTATTTGGTTGTAGGGTTGTTTGAGAGAGACCATCTTCATCCTACGCCACCCACGGATTGATAAACCTTAGGCCATCCACTTGAGGGAAATTTGCTATTGTCCTACAAACCTCTGCACTTGGAGGCCCAACAACGTCTACAAGAAGAAGGTTGTGTAGTAGACATCAAGCAATTTCTGGCGCCGTTGCCGGGAGGTGAGTTCTTGAAGGTGTATCTTTAGATCTTGCAATCGAATCTTTTAGTTTCTTGTTTTATCACTAGTTTAGTCTATAAAAGAAAACTACAAAAAATGGAATTAAGGTTTCCTCATATGTTTCATCTTTTTAATGTCTTTCATGAAAATGATGGGAAGGAAAACTGTGCTCAAGTACTAGAAGAAGGATTACATAGAATGCTCGGCATAAAATATGTGAATGATGAGCATGATTGGAATGTTGTTAGTGCGAACTCTTTGAATATCCATAGTACTAATGATGATTGCACTAGTCATGATGAAAATGTCTCTTATAAGCATGTCAATTTTTGTGGAGTGTATAGAGTTTGCAAGTACACAACAAATAGGGAAGACAGACTTTGCAAGAGTCATAAGTATTTAGAAACCAAATGGTTGCAAGAAAGTCTAGATGTTTGTGCTAAAAATTTAAATTTTCTTAGTCATCCTTGTGAACTTTGCAATGAACGTGGTCATTTAAATATCCAATGCAAATTGTTTCATGATCGTATCATGTCCAAAAATTGTGACGACTTGATTCCCTTGCGCATCATAATGAACTTAGTTTGCTTGTGGGTTATGAAGAAATGAAACGTATAACTAAGGATATGCCAGAATTTGTCATTGATAAAGTTCTTGATTTTGATCTAGAGGAAATTTATGTGTATTGTGCGGTAAATTGCATTGAAAATCCTTATATTGCCAATTACATAAAGAGAAGAAAACAAATAGAAGATGGAGGGAATACTAATGAAAGGGAATAGATTTCCCAATATCCTCCTATTATTTCTTATGATGAATCAGGTAACGAGAAGGAGCTTTCTATTCAACCAATCTCATTAATAAGGAGCTCCAAAAAGAGGATTAAACCCACACATGATGTGAAGAAGAAAAAGAAAAGACGGAGAAGCAAAGGTAAAAAGGTTTCCCTCCCAAATGATGTTGCTCCTTTTACTCATTGTGATGATGATAATTGCTATACTATGGTGCTATATATACTATTAATGATGAGAGTGATTATGCTTATGATATGAAAAGGCCCAAGCTTGGGGGTGCCATGTTTGATGAGAATGACAAGTTTGAGAATTTATTTGCTGCAATTAATGATTGTCCCAAGCTTGGGGATGCTATGTTTTATGAAGATGATATGTTTAACCTCCCAAGTTTTGATATGCAAATTTATTATGATGATAGCATGCCTCCTATTTATGATGGTTATATTGATGAAAGTGGGTTTGGAAGAGTGTCAACTTTAGGAAGTAATGATCTCACTATTTTGGAGGGTGCTGAATCTTATTGTGACAATTATGAAAGTGGATTTGGAGAGGTCATGACTTTATTTAGTAATGATTCCACTATCTTTGAAGAGGTTTCAATTGATTATGATGAGAACAAAGTTGCTATTTATGATGATTATTGTGATGACACTTATGCTATAAAAAGTAGTGATGATTATGTTAAAACTTGTCATGATTATGATTACCCTTTTTCTAAACATTACTCTTTTAATGTGGAAACAATTTATAGTATTCGAGTTTCCTATGATACTCCCACTATTCCGGATGAGAAGAATTTTGCTTATGTGGAGAGTAATAAAATTTCTATGCTTGTAGATCATGAAAAGAATGCCTTATTTGATGGTTATATTGTTGAATTCATTCATGATGCTACTGAAAATTATTATGAGGGAGGAATATATGCTTGTAGGAATTGCAATAATATCAAGTTTCCTCTCTATGTGCTTAAAATCTTGAAGTTATGCTTGTTTTGCTTTCCTATGCTACTTGATTCTTGTTCCCATAAATTGTATGCTCACAAAATACCTATGCATAGGAAGTGGGTTAGACTTAAATGTGCTAGTCATAATCTTCATGATGCTCTCTTTATGTTTCAATTCTTATCTTTTATGTGAGCATCATTGAAATCATCATGCCTAGCTAGGGGCGTTAAACGTTAGCGCTTGTTGGGAGGCAACCTTTTTTATTTTTGTTCTTTGCTTTTTGCTCCTGTTTAGTAATAAACAATTCATATAGCCTCTGGTTATATGTGTTTTTTGTTTTAATTAGTGTTTGTGCCAAGTAGAACCTTTGGGAAGACTTGGGTGAAAGTTAATGCGATCTTGCTGTAAAAAACAAAAACTTTGCGCTCACGAGATTAGCTGCAATTTTTTTACAGAAGAGTGCTTTTAAGTTGATTCTTTTTTCAGAAGATTAATAGACAAATTCCTCAGGTCCACTGATACGTCTCCAACGTATCTATAATTTATGAAGTATTCATGCTATTATATTATCCATCTTGGATTTTTATTGGGCTTTACTATGCACTTTTATATTACTTTTGGGACTAACCTATTGACCCAGAGCCCAGTGCCAGTTTCTGTTTTTCCCTTGTTTCTGTGTTTCGCAGAAAAGGAATATCAAACGGAGTCCAAACGGAATGAAACCTTCGGAAAAGTTATTTTTGGAAAGAAAGCAATACATGAGACTTGGCGTGCACGTCCGGGGATCAACTAGGAGGCACGAGGCAGGGGCGCGCCCACCCCCCTGGGCGCGCCCTCCACCCTCGTGGGCCCCTCATGGCTCCCCTGACTGACTTCTTTCGCCTATATATATATCCATATACCCTAAAACCATCGGGGAACAGAATAGATCGGGAGTTCCGCCGCCGCAAGCCTCTGTAGCCACCAAAAACCAATCGGGACCCTGTTCCGGCACCCTGCCAGAGGGGGGGTCCCTCTCCAGTGGCCATCTTCATCATCCCGGTGCTCTCCATGACGAGGAGGGAGTAGTTCACCCTCGGGGCTGGGGGTATGTAACAGTAGCTATGTGTTTGATCTCTCTCTCTCTCTCTCGTGTTCTTGGGTGGTACAATCTTGATGTATCGCGAGCTTTGCTATTATAGTTGGATCTTATGATGTTTCTCCCCCTCTACTCTCTTGTAATGGATTGAGTTTTCCCTTTGAATTTATCTTATCAGATTGAGTCTTTAGGGATTTGAGAACACTTGATGTATGTCTTGCATGTGCTTATCTATGGTGACAATGGGATATTCACGTGATCTACTTGATGTATGTTTTGGTGATCAACTTGCGGGTTCAGTGACATTGTGAACTTATGCATATGGGTTAGCACGCATTTTCATCTTGACTCTCCAGTAGAAACTTTGGGGCACTCTTTGAAGTACTTTGTGTTGGTTGAATAGATGAATCTGAGATTGTGTGATGCATATCGTATAATCATACCCCCGGATACTTGAGGTGACATTGGAGTATCTAGGTGACATTAGGGTTTTTGTTGATTTGTGTCTTAAGGTGTTATTCTAGTACGAGCTCTATGATAGATCGAACGGAAAGAATAGCTTCGTGTTATTTTACTACGGACTCTTGAATAGATCGATCAGAAAGGATAACTTTGAGGTGGTTTCATACCCTCCAATAATCTCTTCGTTTGTTGTCCGCTATTAGTGACTTTGGAGTGACTCTTTGTTGCATGTTGAGGGATAGTTATATGATCCAATTATGTTATTATTGTTGAGAGAACTTGCACTAGTGAAAGTATGAACCCTAGGCCTTGTTTCCTAGCAACGCAATACCGTTTGTGATCACGTTTATCATTAGTTACCTTGCTGATTTATATTTTCATATTACAAAAACCTATATCTACCATCCATATTGCACTTGTATCACCATCTCTTCGCCGAACTAGTGCACCTATACAATTTACCATTGTATTGGGTGGGTTGGGGACACAAGAGACTATTTGTTATTTGGTTGCAGGGTTGCTTGAGAGAGACCATCTTCATCCTACGCCTCCGACGGATTGATAAACCTTAGGTCATCCACTTGAGGGAAATTTGCTACTGTCCTACAAACCTTTGCACTTGGAGGCCCAACAACGTCTACAAGAAGAAGGTTGCGTAGTAGACATCAAGCTCTTTTCTGGCGCCATTGCCGGGGAGGTGAGTGCTTGAAGGTATATCTTTAGATCTTGCAATTGAATCTTTTTGTTTCTTGTTTTATCACTAGTTTAGTTTATAAAAGAAAACTACAAAAAAGGAATTGAGTTTGTCTCATACGCTTCATCTTTTTAATATCTTTCATGAGTATGAAGGAAAGGAAAATTGTGCCAAAGTGTCAGAAGAAGAATACATTAAAATGTTTGGCACTAAATCTTTGAATGATGAGCATGATTGCAATGTTGTTACTATGACCTCCTTGAATATCCATAGTACTAATGATGATAGCACTAGTTATGATGAAAATGTCTCCTATAAACTTGTCAATTTTTGTGGAGTCCATTGGGTTTGCAAGTACACACCAAATAGGGGAGATTGATATTGCAAGAGGCATAAGCATTTAGAAACTAAATGGTTGCAAGAAAGGCTAAATGTTAGTGCTGAAAATTTAAAATTTCTTAGCCATACTTGTGAACTTTGCAATGAACATGGTCATTTAAATATCAAATGCAAATTGTTTCCTGATCGAATCGTGTCCAAAAATTGTGATGACTTGATTTCCCTTGCACATTATAATAAACTTAGTTTGATTTTGGGTTATGAAGAAATGAAACGTTAAACTAAGATTATTCCAGAATATAACCTCGAGAAATTCCTTGATATTGATCTAGAAGAAATTTATATGTATTGTGCAGTGAATTGCATTGAAAATCCTTATATTTCCAATTACATAAAGAAAAGAAAGCAAATAGAAGATGAAGGGAACACTAATGAAAGGGAAGAGACTTCCCAATATCCTCCTATTATTTTTTATGATGAATCAGGTAACGAGGAGGAGCTTTCTATTCAACCAATCTCATCAATAAGGAGCTCAAAAAAGAGGGATAAACCCGCACATGATGTGAAGAAGAAAAAGAAAAAATGGAGAAGCAAAGGTAAAAAGGTATCCCTCCCAAATGATGTTGCTCCTACTACTCATTGTGATGATGATAATTGCTATACTATTGGTGCTATCCATACTATTAATAATGAGAGTGATTATGCTTATGATATGAAGAGTCCCAAGCTTGGGGATGCTATGTTTGATGAGGATGACACATTTGAGAATATATTTGCTGAAATTAATGTTTGTCCCAAGCTTGGGGATGCTACGTTTAATGAAGATGATATTTTTAGCCTCCCAAGTTGATATGCAAAGTTGTTATGATGATAGCATACCTTCTACCTATGATTATAATATTTATGGAAGTGGATTTGGAGAGGTCATGACTTTATTTAGTGATGAGTCCACTATCTTGGAAGAGGTTTCAATCGATTATGATGAGAACAAAGTTGCTACTTATGATGATTATTGTGATGAAACTTATGCTATAAAAAGTAGTGATGATTATATTTATAAAAATTGTCATTATTATGATTACCCTTTTTCTGAACATTACTCTTTTAATGTGGAAACAATTTATAGTATTCAACTCTCTTATGATACACCCACTATTCCGAATGAGAAGAATTTTGCTTATGTGAAGAGTAGTAAATTTTCTATGCAAGTAGATCATGAAAAGAATGCTTTAGGTGCTGGTTATATTGTTGAATTCATTCATGATGCTACTGAAAATTATTATGAGGGAGGAACATATGCTTGTAGGAATTGCAATAATACCAAGTTTCCTCTCTATGTGCTTAAAGTTTTAAAGTTATGCTTGTTTTGCCTTCCTATGCTAGTTGATTATTGTTCCCATAAGTTGTTTGATCACAAAATACCTATGCATAGGAAGTGGGTTAGACTTAAATGTGCTAGTCATATTCTTCATGATGCTCTCTTTATGTTTCAATTCTTATCTTTTATGCGAGCGTCATTGGAATCATCATGCCTAGCTAGGGGCGTTAAACGATAGCGCTTGTTGGGAGGCAACCCAATTTTATTTTAGTCTCTTGCTTTTTGGTTCTGTTTAGTAATAAATAACCCATCTAGCTTCTGTTAAGATGTCATTTTATGTTTTAATTAGTGTATGTGCCAAGTTAAACCTATAGGATCTTCTTGGATGATAGTTATTTGATCTTGCTGAAAATTCCAGAAACTTTCTGTTCACGAAAATAATTGTTTAAAATCACCAGAACCTGATAAAATATTGATTCCAATTCAGTAGATCAATAATCAAATTATCTAGGTCGTACTATTTTGGTAGAATGTTTTGAGTTCCAGAAGTGTGAGTTAGTTACAGATTACTACAGACTGTTGTGTTTTTAACAGATTCTGTTTTTCGTGTGTTGTTTGCTTATTTTGATGACTCTATGGCTAGTAAAATAGTTTATAAACCATAGAGAAGTTGGAATACAGTAGGTTTAACACAAATATAAATAAAGAATGAGTCCATTACAGTACCTTGAAGTGGTGTTTTGTTTTCTTTCGCTAACGGAGCTTATGAGTTTTCTGTTAAGTTTTGTGTTGTGAAGTTTTCAAGTTTTAGGTAAAGATTCGATGGACTATGGAATAAGGAGTGGCAAGAGCCTAAGCTTGGGGATGCCCAAGGCACCCCAACATAATATTCAAGGACAAACAAGAGCCTAAGCTTGGGGATGCCTCAGATGGCATCCCCTCTTTCATCTTCATTCATCGGTAACTTTACTTGGAGCTATATTTTTATTCACCACATTATATGTGTTTTGCTTGGAGCGTCAATTTATTTTATTTTGTTTTGCTTGTTTTTTGAATAAATATCAACACTTGAAATTATTGAATGTGTGAGAGTCCTCACATAGCTAAATAATTATTTAACCACTCATTGATCTTCACTTATATCTTTTTGGAGTAGTTTGTCATTTACTCATGTTCTTCACTTATATCCTCTGAGTAAATGGTTGAATGAGTTGCATATCATAAATCTGAAATTATATATGTTTCATATGCTTATCCCATGGGGAGTAATGACTTCACATATAAGAAGTAGAGGTGGTAAATCTATTGAAGGTTAGCAAACATTGTATTGGTCACTTGAACAATTCATGAAAGAATATTGAAGGAAGAGAGATTTCACATATAAATATACTATCTTTGACATCTTTTGTAATTGTGAGCACTTATTGAAATATGACATGATAAAAGGTTGATGTTGGACAAGGAAGATAACGTAATGGGTTATGTTTTCTTATATCTGAAATAAAGTATATTGTCATGGATCGCCCAACACGTTGAGCTTTCCTTTCCCCTCATCCCTTAAACCAGTATTGCCATGAGAGTCCACCATACCTACCTATGGATTGAGTAAGATCCTTCAAGTAAGTTGTCATCGGTGCATGCAATAAAAATTGTCTCTAAATATGTATGATCTTTTAGTGTGGAGAAAATAAGCTTTATACGATCATTGTGATATGGAAGAAATAAAAGCGACGGACTGCATAATAGAGGTCCCTATCACAGGTGGCAATATAAAGTGACGTTCCCTCGCATTAAGATTTTGTGCATCCAACTATAAAAGTGCATGGCAACCTCTGCTTCCCTCTGCGAAGGGCCTATCTTTTATCATTGTCTTTTACCTTATGCAAGAGTCATGGTGATCTTCACCTTTCCTTTTTACATTTTATCCTTTGGCGAGCACCTTGTGTTGGAAAGATTCTAATATATATATCCAATTGGATGTAAGGCATCATGAACTATTATTGTTGACATTACCCTTGAGGTAAAAGGTTGGGAGGCGAATCAATAAGCCCCTATCTTTCTTTGTGTCTGATTAAAACTTTGAACCCATAAATATCGCGTGAGTGTTAGCAATTATGAAAGACTAAATGATAGTTGAGTATGTGGAGTTTGCTAAATCAAAGCTCTGACATAGACTCTTCCTAAAAATAAGATGAATTGTAATTGTTTGAAGACTGAGAACGGTTTGTTAGTTTTCAAGAAAGTTTATGATCTATACTTTAACATGTGAATAGCTTGTTACTTGATCATGAGAAGCTTTATGAGATGAGCTACTGTTATGATATATAATGATGCTAGAAAAGGTGATTGAAATTATCGTTGATCAAACTTATGCACCTGCTAGCATTCACACTTCATAAATTCTTTCTTTTATCATTTACCTACTCGAGGACGAGCAGGAATTATGCTTGGGGATGCTGATACGTCTCCAACGTATCTATAATTTATGAATTATTCATGCTATTATATTATCTATCTTGGATGTTTAATGGGCTTTACTATGCACTTTTATATTACTTTTGGGACTAACCTATTGACCCAGAGCCCAGTGCCAGTTTCTGTTTTTTCCCTTGTTTCAATGTTTCGCAGAAAAGGAATATCAAACGGAGTCCAAACGGAATGAAACCTTCGGCAAAGTTATTTTTGGAAAGAAAGTACTACAGGAGACTTGGAGTTCACGTCCGGGGATCAACGAGGAGAGCACGAGGCAGGGGGGCGCCCACCCCTCCTGGGCGCGCCCTCCACCCTCATGGGCCCCTCGTGGCTCCCCTGACCGACTTCTTTCGCCTATATATATCCATATACCCTAAAACCATCATGGAACGGAATAGATCGGGAGTTCCGCCACCGCAAGCCTCTGTAGCCACCAAAAACCAATCGGGACCTGTTAGGCACTCGCCGAGGGCGGATCCTCTCCGTGGCCATCTTCATCATCCCGGTGCTCTCCATGACGAGGAGGAAGTAGTTCACCCTCGGGGCTGAGGGTATGTACCAGTAGCTATGTGTTTGATCTCTCTCTCTATCTCTCTCTCGTGTTCTTGAGGTGGTACAATCTTGATGTATCGCGAGCTTTGCTATTATAGTTGGATCTTATGATGTTTCTCCCCCTCTACTCTCTTGTAATGGATTGAGTTTTCCCTTTGAAGTTATCTTATCGGATTGAGTCTTTAAGGATTTGAGAACACTTGATGTATGTCTTGCATGTGCTTATCTGTGGTGACAATGGGATATTCACGTGATCTACTTGATGTATGTTTTGGTGATCAACTTGCGGGTTCAGTGACATTGTGAACTTATGCATATGGGTTGGCACACGTTTTCATCTTGACTCTCCGGTAGAAACTTTGGGGCACTCTTTGAAGTACTTTGTGTTGGTCGAATAGATGAATCTGAGACTGTGTGATGCATATCGTATAATCATACCCACGGATACTTGAGGTGACATTGGAGTATCTAGGTGACAATAGGGTTTTGGTTGATTTGTGTCTTAAATGTTATTCTAGTACGATCTCTATGATAGATCGAACGGAAAGAATAGCTTCGTGTTATTTTACTATGGACTCTTGAATAGATCGATTAGAAAGGATAACTTTGAGGTGGTCTCGTACCCTACAATAATCTCTTCGTTTGTTCTCCGCTGTTAGTGACTTTGGAGTGACTCTTTGTTGCATGTTGATGGATAGTTATATGATCCAATTATGTTATTATTGTTGAGAGAACTTGCACTAGTGAAAGTATGAGCCCTAGGCCTTGTTTCCTAGCATTGCAATACCGTTTGTGTTCACGTTTATCATTAGTTACCTTGCTGCTTTATATTTTCAGATTACAAAAACCTATATCTACCGTCCATATTGCACTTGTATCACCATCTCTTCGCCGAACTAGTGCACCTATACAATTTACCATTGTATTGGGTGTGTTGGGGACACAAGAGACTATTTTTTATTTGGTTGCAGGGTTGCTTGAGAGAGACCATCTTCATCCTACGCTTCCGACGGATTGATAAACCTTAGGTCATCCACCTGAGGGAAATTTGCTACTGTCCTATAAACCTCTGCACCTGGAGGCCCAACAATGTCTACAAGAAGAAGGTTGTGTAGTAGACATCATCCACCAATTTATTTCAGAATTTTTGGAGTTACAGAAGTATTAGAATTATACAGATTACTACAAACTGTTCTGTTTTTGACAGATTCTGTTTTCTATGCGCTGTTTGCTTGTTTTGATGAATCTATGAGTAGTATCGGAAGGTATGAACCATAGAGAAGTTTAAATACAGTAGATATAACACCAATATGAATTTAGAATGAATTCACAACAGTACCTAAGTGGTGATTTATTTTCTTATACTAACGGAGCTTACGAGTTTTCTATTGAGTTTTGTGTTGTGAAGTTTTCAAGTTTTGGGTAAAGATTCGATGGACTATGGAATAAGGAGTGGCAAGAGCCTAAGCTTGAGGATGCCCAAGGCACCCCAAGGTAATATTCAAGGACAACCAAGAGCCTAAGCTTGGGGATGCCCCGGATGGCATCCCCTCTTTCGTCTTTGTTCATCGGTAACTTTACTTGGAGCTATATTTTTATTTAGCACATGATATGTGTTTTGCTTGGAGCGTCATTTTATTTTATTTTGTTTTGCTTGATGTTTGAATAATATACCAAGATCTGAAATTCTTAAATATTAGAGAGTCTTCACATAGTTGCATAATTATTCGACTACTCTTTGATCTTCACTTATATCTTTCGGAGTAGTTTGTCATTTGCTCTAGTGCTTCACTTATATCTTTTTAGAACACCGCGGTGGTTTTATTTTGAAGAAATAGATGAACTCTCTTGCTTCACTTATATTATTTTGAGAGTCTTTTATATCAACATGGTAATTTGCTTTGGCTATAAAATTAGTCCTAATATGATGGGCATCCAAGATGGGTATAATAAAAACTTTCATATAAGTGCATTGAATACTATGAGAAGTTTGATTCCTTACGATTGTTTTGAGATATGAAGATGGTGGTATTAGAGTCATGCTAGTAGAGTAGTTGTGAATTTGAGAGATACTTGTGTTGAAGTTTGTGATTCCCGTAGCATGCACGTATGGTGAACCGTTATGTGATGAAGTCGGAGCATGACTTATTTTTTGATTGTCTTCCTTATGAGTGGCGGCCGGGACCAGCGATGGTCTTTTCCTACCAATCTATCCTCCTAGGTGTTGTGGAACGTAGTAATTTCAAATTTTTCCTACGCACACGCAAGATCATGGTGATGCATAGCAACGAGAGGGGAGAGTGTTGTCCATTTACCCTCGTAGACCAAAAGCGGAAGCGTTAGCACAACGCGGTTGATGTAGTCGTATGTCTTCACGATCCGACTGATCAACTACCGAACATACGGCACTTCCGAGTTCAGCACACGTTCAGCCCGATGACGTTCCTTGAACTCCGATCCAGCCGAGTGTTGAGGGAGAGTTTCATCAGCACGACGGCGTGGTGACGATGATGATGTTCTACCAACGCAGGGCTTCGCCTAAGCACCTCTACAGTATTATCGAGGTGGACTATGGTGGAGGGCGGCACCGCACATGGCTAAAAGATCAAACGATCAATTGTTGTGTCTATAGGGTGCCCCCCTGCCTCCATATATAAAGGAGCAAGGGGGGTGCGGCCGGCCTAGAGAGGGGGCGCGCCAGGAGGAGTCCTACTCCTACCGGGAGTAGGACTCCCCCCCCCTTTTCCTTGTTGGACTAGGAGAGAGAGGGGAAAGAGGTGGAGGAGAAGAAGGAAGGGGGGGGGGGCGTCGCCCCCCTCTCCTTGTCCTATTCGGACTAGGGTGGAGGGGGCGCGGCCCTTGCCCTGGCCACCTCCTCTCTCTTCCACCAAGGCCTACTAAGGCCCATTAAGTCCCCGGGGGTTCCAATAACCCCTCCGGTACTCCGGTAAAATCCCGATTTCACCTGGAACACTTCCGATATCCAAACATAGGCTTCCAATATATCAATCTTCATGTCTCGGCCATTTCGAGACTCCTCGTCATGTCTGTGATCACATCCGGGACTCCGAACAACCTCTGGTACATCAAAACATATAAACTCATAATATAACTGTCATCAAAACGTTAAGCGTGCGGACCCTACGGGTTCGAGAACTATGTAGACATGACCGAGACACGTCTCCGGTCAATAACAAATAGCGGAACCTGGATGCTCATATTGGCTCCCACATATTCTACAAAGATCTTTAGCGGTCAGACCGCATAACAACATACGTTGTTCCCTTTGTCATCGGTATGTTACTTGCCCGAGATTCGATCGTCGGTATCTCAATACCTAGTTCAATCTCGTTACCGGCAAGTCTCTTTACTCGTTCCATAATACATCATCCATAACTAACTCATTAGTTGCAATGCTTGCAAGGCTTAAGTGATGTGCATTCTTGAGAGGGCCGAGATACCTCTCCGACAATCAGAGTGACAAATCCTAATCTCGAAATACGCAAACCCAACAAGTACCTTCGGAGACACCTGTAGAGCACCTTTATAATCACCGAGTTACGTTGTGACGTTTGGTAGGACACAAAGTGTTCCTCCGGTAAACGGAGTTGCATAATCTCATAGTCATAGGAACATATATAAGTCATGAAGAAAGCAATAGCAACATACTAAACGATCGTGTGCTAAGCTAACGGGATGGCTCATGTCAATCACATCATTCTCCGAATGATGTGATCCCGTTAATCAAAGGACAACTCATGTCTATGGTTAGGAAACATAACCATCTTTGATTAACGAGCTAGTCAAGTAGAGGCAGACTAGTGACATTCTGTTTGTCTATGTATTCACACATGTATTATGTTTCCGGTTAATACAATTCTAGCATGAATAATAAACATTTATCGTGATATAAGGAAATAAATAATAACTTTATTATTGCCTCTAGGGCATATTTCCTTCAGTCTCCCACTTGCACTAGAGTCAATAATCTAGATTACACTATAATGATTCTAACACCCATGGAGCCTTGGTGCTGATCATGTTTTGCTCGTGGAAGAGGCTTACTCAACGGGTCTGCAACATTCAGATCCTTATGTATCTTGCAAATTTCTATGTCTCCCACCTGGACTAAATCCCAGATGGAATTGAAGCGTCTCTTGATGTGCTTGGTCCTTTTGTGAAATCTGGATTCCGTCGCCAAGGCAATTGCACCAGTATTGTCACAAAAGATTTTCATCGGACCCGATGCACTAGGTATGACACCTAGATCGGATATGAACTCCTTCATCCAGACTCCTTCATTTGCTGCTTCCGAAGCAGCTATGTACTCCGCTTCACACGTAGATCCCGCCACAACGCTTTGTTTAGAACTGCACCAACTGACAGCTCCACCGTTCAATGTAAACACGTATCCAGTTTGCGATTTAGAATCATCCGGATCAGTGTCAAAGCTTGCATCAACGTAACCATTTACGATCAGCTCTTTGTCACCTCCATAAGCGAGAAACATATCCTTAGTCCTTTTCGGTATTTCAGATGTTCTTGACCGCTGTCGATGATCCACTCTGGATTACTTTGGTACCTCCTGCTAGACTTATAGCAAGGCACACATCAGTCAGTACACAACATTGCATACATGATAGAGCCTATGGCTGAAGCATAGGAACATCTTTCATTTCTCTCTATCTTCTGCGGTGGTCGGGCATTGAGTCTTACTCAACTTCACACCTTATAACACGAGCAAGAACCCTTTCTTTGCTTGATCCATTTTGAACTTCTTCAAAACTTTGTCAAGGTATGTGCTTTGTGGAAGTCCAATTAAGCGTCTTGATCTATCTCTATAGATCTTAATGCCCAATATATAAGCAGCTTCACCGAGGTCTTTCATAGAAAAACTCTTATTCAAGTATCCCTTTATGCTATCCAGAAATTCTATATCATTTCCAATCAGTAATATGTCATCCACATATAATATCGAAATGCTACTGAGCTCCCACTCACTTTCTTGTAAATCGAGGCTTCTCCAAAAGTCATATAAAACCAAATGCTTTGATCACACTATCAAAGTGTTTATTCCAACTCCGAGAGGCTTGCACCAGTCCATAAATGGATCATTTGGAGCCTGCACACTTTGTTAGCTCCTTTGGATCGACAAAACCTTCCGGTTGCATCATATACAACTCTTCTTCCGAAATCCATTCAGAATGCAGTTTTGACATCTATCGCCATATTTCATAATCATACAATGCGGCAATTGCTAACATGATTCGGACAGACTTAAGCATCGCTACGGGTGAGAAGGTCTCATCGTAGTCAATCCCTTGAACTTGTCGAAAACCTTTTGCAACAAGTCGAGCTTTGTAGACAGTAACATTACCGTCAGCGTCAGTCTTCTTTTTGAAGATCCATTTATTCTCAATTGCTTGCCGATCATCTGGTAAGTCAACCAAAGTCCACACATTGTTCTCATACATGGATCCCATCTCAGATTTCATGGCCTCAAGCCATTTTACGGAATCTGGGCTCACCATCGCTTCTTCATAATTCGTAGGTTCATCATGATCTAGTAACATGACTTACAGAATAGGATTACCGTACCACTCTGGTGTGAATCTTACTCTGGTTGACCTACGAGGTTTAGTAACAATTTGATCTGAAGTTTCATGATCATCATCATTAACTTCCTCACTAACTAGTGTAGATGTCGCAGAAACCGGTTTCTATGATGAACTACTTTCCAATAAGGGAGCAGGTACAGTTACCTCATCAAGTTCTACTTTCCTCCCACTCACTTCTTTCGAGAGAAATTCCTTCTCCAGAAAGATTCCGAATTTAGCAACAAAAGTCTTGCCTTCGGATCTGTGATAGAAGGTGTACCCAACAGTCTCCTTTGGGTATCCTATGAAGACACATTTCTCCTATTTGGGTTCAAGCTTATCAGGTTGAAGCTTTTTCACATAAGCATTGCAGCCCCAAACTTTCAGAAACGACAACTTTGGTTTCTTGCCAAACCACAGTTCATAACGTGTCGTCTCAACGGATTTCGATGGTGCCCTATTTAACGTGAATGCGGCCGTCTCTAAAGCATAACCCCAAAACGATAGCGGTAAATCAGTAAGAGACATCATAGATCGCACCATATCTAGTAAAGTACGATTACAACGCTCGGTCACACCATTACGCTGTGTTGTTCCAGGTGGCGTGAGTTGCGAAACTATTTCACATTGTTTCAAATGAAGACCAAACTCATAACTCAAATATTATCCTCCACGATCAGATCATAGAAACTTTATTTTCTTGTTACGATGATTTTCAACTTCACTCTGAAATTCTTTGAACTTTTCAAACGTTTCAGACTTATGTTTCATTAAGTAGATATACCCATATCTGCTTAAATCATCTGTGAAGGTGAGAAAATAACGATATCCGCCACGAGCCTCAACATTCATCGGACCACATACATCTGTATGTATGATCTCCAACAAATCTGTTGCTCTCTCCATAGTACCGGAGAACGGCGTTTTGGTCATCTTGCCCATAAGGCACGGTTCGCAAGTACCAAGTGATTCATAATCAAGTGGTTCCAAAAGTCCATCAGTATGGAGTTTCTTCATGCATTTTACACCGATATGACCTAAACGGCAGTGCCACAAATAAGTTGCACTATCATTATCAACTCTGCATCTTTTGGTTTCAATACTATGAATATGTGTATCACCACTTTCGAGATTCAACAAAAATAGACCATTCTTCAAGGGTGCATGACCATAAAAGATATTACTCATATAAATAGAACAACCATTATTCTCTGATTTAAATGAATAACCGTCTCGCATTAAACAAGATCCAGATATAATGTTCATGCTCAACGCTGGTACCAAATAACAATTATTTAGGTCTAATACTAATCCCGAAGGTAGATGTAGAGGTAGCGTGCCGACCGCGATCACATCGACTTTGGAACCATTTCCCACGCCGCATCGTCACCTCGTCCTTAGCCAATCTTCGCAATCCGTAGACCCGCTTGAGTTGCAAATATTAGCAGAACCAGATCAAATACCCGGTGCTATTGCGAGCATTAGTAAGGTACACATCAATAACATGTATATCACATATACCTTTGTTCACCTTGCCATCCTTCTTATCCGCCAAATACTTGGGGTAGTTCCGCTTCAAATGACTAGTCGCTTGCGATATCGCACTCGATCTCGTGCTTAGGTCCAGACTTGGGTTTCTTCTCCTGAGCAGCAACTTGCTTGCAGTTCTTCTTGAAATTCCCCTTCTTCTTCCCTTTGCCCTTTGAGGGAGTCCTGGATTAGGGGGTGTCCGGATAGCCGAACTATCACCGTTGGCCGGACTCCTGGACCATGAAGATACAAGATTGAAGACTTCGTCCCGTGTCCGGATGGGACTTTCCTTGGCGTGGAAGGCAAGCTTGGTGATACGGATATGTAGATCTCCTACCATTGTAACCGACTCTGTGTAACCCTAACCCTATCTGGTGTCTATATAAAACGGAGGGTTTTAGTCCGTAGGACGAACAACAATCATACCATAGGCTAGCTTCTAGGGTTTAGCCTCTCTGATCTCGTGGTAGATTCACTCTTGTACTACCCATATCATCAATATTAATCAAGCGGGAGTAGGGTTTTACCTCCATCGAGAGGGCCGAACACAGGTAAAACATCGTGTCCCTTGTCTCCTGTTACCATCCGCCTAGACGCACAGTTCGGGACCCCCTACCCGAGATCCGCCAGTTTTGACAAGACATTGGTGCTTTCATTGAGAGTTCCTCTGTGTCGTCATCCTTAGGCCCGATAGCTCCTTCGATCATCAACAACGACGCGGTCCAGGGTGAGACTTTTCTCCCCAGACAGATCTTCGTATTCGGCGGCTTTGCACTGCGGGCCAATTCACTTGGCCATCTGGAGCAGATCGAAAGCTAGGCCCCGGGCCATCAGGCCAGATTTGGGAGTTTGAACTACACGGCCGACATCCGTGGAGACTTAATCTTCAACGGATTCGAGCCACAGCCAAGCGCGCCGCACTGTCTCGATGGGCACGATCTAGCTCTGCCGCCAAACAGTGCCCTGGAGGCTGCACCAGCGTCCGCTCCGACCCTTAGCTCGGAGCCAACTCCGCCGATCGAGGACGAGTGGTTGGACACCGCCTCGGGGCTACGATCTCTGGCGATTGAGCGAACACCATCCTGTCCTTACGAATCCGTGACTCCAAGGTGCGGACTCCTCTCCGGACTCCGAACCTCCAGCGCCCGGCCAATCGAATCCGATTGGGCGCCCGATCCTGAGTTCATGCAGCGGACATCTTTCAAGACTCGCCCTTTGGCGACATCCTGAATTCACTAAAGTCTCTCTCTTTATCGGAGAGCCTGGCGGACTACGTTCGGGAAGGTTGGGATGCGGATGCGAAGAAATTCAACACCCACCCACCACCCACTTTGTAGCCCTTGTTGATGATTTAACCGACATGCTCGACTTGACTCGAAGACATCGGCGGTATGGACGGCGATGCTGGAGGCGACCAAGAACCAGCGCCTACAGAGGCCTGGAAGGCCACCTCGTTATCGACATATACATGGTGGACATACCAAAAGATGGGAACGACGATGGAACAGCGGAGGATGACCCCTCAAGAAACAGCCCAAGCGCGGCGTCGTGGCGCCGCTCTAAATCCGCCATAGCAAAAGCGGTGATTCCGCACGGAGATAATAACACCCGGACAAGTGCGAAGACAACCCCCTCGGCAGGATTCAGCACGGGAGGAGGAGAAGCCAGCCCTCATGATAGAGTGGCGAGCGGGGAGGTGGAGGGCGATAATTATATGCCTCCCTCCGAAGATGAGGCAAGCCTCGGCGACGACAATTTGTCATGCCCGAGGATCCCGCTGAACAGGAGCGTTTCAAACGCAGGCTTATAGCCACGGCAAGCAGCCTCAAGAAAAAGCAGCAGCAGCTTAGAGCTGACCAAGACTTGCTAGCTGACAGATGGACTGAAGTTCTTGCGGCCGAAGAGTACGAACTCGAACGCCCCTCCAAGAGATACCCAAAACGCAGGCTGCTACCCCAATTAGAGGAGGAAGCACCCAAACCTACATCACCAGCGCATGATGTGGCCGACCGGCCACCCCGTGGCCGCGACAGAGAGGCCTCTAGGCCCTCCATTCAAGCCGCACCCCTGCGTCTCTCGAAAAGTACCAAGGCATGGGGAAACGCGCCAGACCTGCAAGACATATTGGAGGGCAAGGCAAGGCAAACAAGATCGATCTACGGATCGCGTGGGCGACCCACGACACGTGATGATAACCGTCACGCCGGATACAACAATTCCGGCCGGGCCGAACACAGTAGACAAAGCTGATTTGAGCTGCGTCGTGATATAGCTCATTACAGAGGCGCCGCACACCCACTATGCTTCACAGACGAAGTAATGGATCATCAAATCCCCGAGGGTTTCAAACCCTTAAACATCGAATCATACGATGGCACAACAGATCCTGCGGTTTGGATCGAGGACTACCTCCTCCATATCCACATGGCCCGCGGTGATGATCTACATGCCATCAAATACCTCCCACTCAAGCTTAAAGGACCAGCTCGGCATTGGCTTAACAGCTTGCCAGCAGAATCAATTGGTTGTTGGGAGGACCTGGAAGCCTCATTCCTTGATAACTTCCAGGGCACATATGTGCGACCACCAGACGCCGATGACCTCAGCCACATAATTCAGCAGCAAGAAGAATCGGCGAGACAATTTTGGACACGGTTCCTAACCAAGAAAAAATCAAATCGTTGACTGTCCGGATGCAGAGGCCCTTGCAGCCTTCAAACATAACATCCGCGACGAGTGGCTTGCCCGACACCTAGGACAGGAAAAGCCAAAATCCATGGCAGCCCTCACAACACTCATGACCCGCTTCTGCATGGGAGAGGACAGCTGGCTAGCTCGTAGCAACAACTTGACCAAAAACCCTGGTAGTTCGGATGCCAAGGACAGTAATGGCAGGTCGCGTCGCAACAAGCACAAGCCACTACTAGGAAAAAGCCTACTAATGGCGCACTGGTTTTGCCTACTAATGGTGCATTACCAGTGCACCATTAGTAGCATGCCACTAGTATTTTTACTAATGGCGCACCACAGTGCGCCATTAGTATCTGAGATACTAATGGCGCGCAGGCGAGGCGCCATTAGTTTTCCTGATCAAGGCGCCACTCGTGTCTTCTATACTAATGGCGCATCACATTGTAGTGCGCCATTAGCAACAATTTTTTAAATTTTTTTTCTTAATCTCAGGTCACTATTTCACCTATGAGATATCCAACACATATATATACAACAAGCATCCATATAACAATCATAGCCAACACACAAGTTCCATTATATATACATACATAGCCAACACACAAGTTCCATCATATATACATACATTGCCAACACATAGTTCCATCATTACATATTACAAAAGTTTCACATTGTTCATCCAACACCGTTATCCATCAATTCACAAAAGTTTCAGATTGATACAAAATAAAAACACAAACGGAAAAGAAGCACTCCATCCACGCAAGCTTCCGTCAATTAAATCAAATCTGCAAAATGATAAACAAGAAGTTAGAAGAAGAAAAAGAAGAAGACTAGAAGAATACTAGAAGAATACTAGAAGAAGAAGAACACTAGAAGAAGAATAAGAAGAATTTTGGAAAAGAAGAAGAATAAGAAGAAGACTATAAGCTTATTATGTAAACTTGATCATTTTGTGCTAACATAAGTTATTTTGGAGCTAACCTATAGGAAACTAAGCATATAAGCTCTAAGTTAGTATATTAGAGCCAACTTAGGTAAAATGAAGCTAACCTATGTCATTTTGGAAAAGAAGAAGAATAAGAAAAAGACTATAAGCTTATTATGTAAACTTGATCATTTTGTGCTAACATAAGTTATTTTGAGCTAACCTATAGGAAACTAAGCATATAAGCTCTAAGTTAGTATATTAGAGCCAACTTAGGTAAAATGAAGCTAACCTATGTCATTTTGGAAAAGAAGAAGAATAAGAAAAAGACTATAAGCTTATTATGTAAACTTGATCATTCTGTGCTAACATAAGTTATTTTGGAACTAACCTATAGGAAACTAAGCATATAAGCTCTAAGTTAGCATATTAGAACCAACTTAGGTAAAAATGAAGCATCTCGGCCACCGATAGCCATCCATGAAACCACGCAAGAGCAGGTGGTCCCGCACCTGCCCGGAATCCGGGTCCGTAATAAGGCTCTTCAGCTTGCATCTTGACACGGACATCTTATCTCCGTCTCGTTCTTTTGAAGCATCTCGGCCTTCATGAGCTCAAAAACCTATTCACGATGCCTTCGGTCATCGTGCGGACCATATGGTCGCATGGGTAGAGCAAAACGATATTTTAGAACCAAGAAAAAATTAGATCTACATCATGTTGGAGCGATCTAGGGAGAAAAAAAGTAGATCTACATCATGAAGATAGCTTTCCGCTTACTTACCTATCAAAAAAGGTAATTTCACCACTTAATTTTGATGAATCTATGGTGGAAATGAGGTGAGGAGGAGGAGGCAGCCGGAAGCTTGGAGAAGGAGGTGGAGGGAATGAAGTGGGGAAAGTGAGTGGGTAGGTGTGGGGCTGTCCAAAATATCTTGTTGGGGTCCCAGGTTACTAATGGCGCACCAGCTGACAAATCGCCATTAGTAGCGCTTATTACTAATGGCGCACTGCAGGTAGTGCGCCATTAGTAATGTTTGAAAAGTAATATATATATATATATATATATATATATATATATATATATATATATATATATATATATATATATATATATATATACTAATGCATACCAGTCATAGTGCGCCATTACTAGTCTAAACTAGTAATGGCGCTTTTGCCAGCAATCGCCATTAGTAGTTTTGCAAAAAAAAGAATAAAAAAATACAGTAATAGCGCGATCGCCTCGTGCGCCATTACTAATTAGAACTAGTAATGGCGCACCGACTGATCGCCATTAGTATGTATGGAAAAATGAAAAAAATTAATGTTAGTGGCGCACCATGTCTGCAGTGCGCCATTAGTGTCTTCCACACTAATGGCGCATCACCGTCTGGTGCGCCATTAGTATATAGTAGTGGCGCACTGCTTCCTCGGTGCGCCATTAGTATCAATCCTATCTATAGCCCTTTTCCTGGTAGTGAGCGCCGCATTAACGGCGATAATCGTCAAGATCGGCGATCAATGCTGGATTCGAGGCTCTAAACCGGTCGTGAAAAAAGCCGTTCAAAAGAAATACTCGGGGCCGCCCAATCTGGACCGAATACTCGATCGCTCGTGCCAAATACATGGCACCCCGAAAAACCAGCCAACCACACCAACAGGATTGTTGGGTCTTCAACAAGCGAGCAAGTTAAATGCGAACTCAATGACAAGGGCTGCATAGCAATGATGAGGAGGAGCCCGGCGCCCGAACAATAGAGGACAGAAGGGCTTCCCCACAAATGTGGACGGTGAACATGATATCGCAACCCACATACCCAAAAGGGGCGGAAGCATGCACTACGGGGCGTATATGCGATGGAGCGATCGCCCAAGTTCAACCCATGGTCCTCTGCCCGATCACCTTTGATCGAAGGAACCACCCACTAGCATCCGCCCGTAGCGGATTAGCGCGTGGTTCTTGACCCAATCATCGACGGATTTCACCTCACTAGAGTCTGATGGACGGCGGTAGTAGCCTGAACCTGCTCTATCGGGATACTGATGCACAAAATGGGCATAGACCCTCAAGGATTAAACCCACAAAGGCGACCTTTAAAGGCGTCATACCGGTGTCTGAGCCAATTATACAGAGCTCGGTTACACTCGAAGTGGTCTTGGATCCCGGATAACTTCCGAGCGAAGAGTTAATCTTCGACATAGTCCCGTTCGCGGCGGCTATCACGCCTTTGCTTGGGCGAACCACATTTGCAAAGTTCAATGCGGTGCCGCACTACGCATACCTCAAGCTCAAGATGCCAGGCCCTCGAGGAGTAATCACGGTCAGCGGAAACACCGAACGCTCTCTCCGAACGGAGGAGCATACGGCGGCCCTCGTGGCGGAGGTGCAAAGCAGCCTCTCACAGCAATTCTCGAGTCCGGCTACTAAAAACGTCCGGGCACCGTCAAGCGCGCCCGGAGTAATCTACAACAAGACCGCCTGGCACGATCCGAGCACGCGTAGCAATCCGGCCCCAACCCCAGCCCTCGCGAAATTGCGAAGCCAGTACTACGCGTACATAACTACGCTCTGGAGATACCATGGGCATAAGGGAGGGCACGACCACGGCACGCCAGAACGCGGCTCAACCGCACGTGGGCTCCGATTGTGCCATTCTTTTCTTTCTTCTTTTGTCTTACTTTCGGGACTCCGTTTTGAAGCCTGTCCGGCTCTAGAATTGCGAACTCACGATGCAACAGCCAGGGAAGCGAAAGCTACGTCGAGTGTCCAGGTGGTCTCTACTACGAGCATTATACCTATTTTACATACCATCCCGCAGCTTACCCCTGGAGGGGGACATGTCAAATAATCCCATCCCTTGCTTATCGCACTATTTGTATCGTTCTGCTTTCATTGTAGTACCTTTTTGAATAAACAATACATAGCTTTTGCCTATTATTGCACTCCTTTTTTATCTATATATATGTTCATTCATGACACGTTGCACCCGTACACTTTGGTATGGCCAATACACTAGGGGCTTAAGTACCCCAAAAATATGGTGAGATAAGTCCGAACACTTTCACAAGTGCGGCACCCCGAACTTATAGCATTATGTGCATCGGCTCCGAATCATGTCTTGGGTCAATAGTTGGGTTTGCCCGGCTCCCATGTTTTGGTACCTTACGTTCCGTTATATCGGCTAAGGTAGCCTTTGGGAGAACCACTTGATTGTGCCCGGTTGAGCTGGGTTGAGCACCTCGATGGAAAGCTAAAACTGACCGTCATGATAGGGCGAGAGCGATGTCGCTGTTCGAGAGGTTTTTCGGTCTCTAAAGACTTATGCCGCTAGAGCGAGGAGTCGGCATTGTCCGGCCAAGGCGTGGATAGCGCCTCAAATCGGTCTTCGAATACTAGGGGCTTCGCCGAAATTTAAAATTATAGAATTCTATGGCTAAGTGAGAGTGTTCAAGCACTATAGTCCGATTGCCTTGTTCGTTGCGTTGAGCGCCTCCCTAGAAGGACCCAAGAATGGCAACAAGAGCGCTCAAGTTTATCCCGAACACCCTAGCACTCGTGGCATGGGGGCTGAAGCCAACGACTTGCCATCTCTCAAATTTGATAAACGACCGCACAGAAGGTAATATTTTAAATTCACAAGCGTTGCTTAGCGCATATGAACAAGTTTTCAGCGTACAGGATAACAAATGCGAGTCTATTCAAAAATTACATCTTTGGAGCATTCACCCGCTATAAGGCGGGCACCCTTCAGGACGCCCTCATAGTACATTTCACGCTTGCGATGCTCCTTGCCCTTCGGTGGCCCGTCCGTCACAAGCTTCTCAGCATCCAGCTTGCCCTAGTGCACTTTAGCATGGGCAAGGGCCCGATGGGCACTTTCAATGCAGACGGAGTGCTTGATGACTTCAATCCATGGACAGGCATCCACCAGCCGCCGCACTAGCCCGAAGTAGCTCCCAGGCATGGCTTCCAATGGCCACAGCCGAATTATGAGGCCCTTCATGGCCTGTTCGGCGACCTTTTGGAGCTCGACCAGCTGCTTCAGCTGGTCGCTCAGGGCACTGGATGTCCGCCTCAAAGATCTTGAGACCAGAACACCTTTCCGTCGAGCTCCCCTTCTTGGCGCGGTGAGAACAGCGGCACATCGGACACACTACGGGCAGATCTGTGAATGCTCTGGAGAGCTCGGATTGGGTAAGTAATAGATAATCCACTTTCACATGCTTGCTTTGCATAAAGAACGCCTTACCCACCGCTATCTGCTTTAATGATTCAATTTCCTGGAGGGCTTTTTAGGCTTCGGCCTTAGCGGCTTTGGCACTCTCAAGAGCCGAGGCGAGCTCGGACTCTCGAGTCTTCGAGTCATGCTCCAAACTCTCGTGTTTTTCCACGAGAGCCCGGAGCTCTTGCTACACGTCCGCCACCCGTGCCTCCTGCTTCTCTCGCTCGGTGCGCTCCGCCGCCGCTTTGCTTTTGGCCATGGACACCGCTTCCTTTAGGGTCGCCACCTTGTTCGTGGCCCCTACAATACCGACGTTAGTCCTGTCATTTTTGCAACCAAATCCTTTCTATAAGGTATTACTTTAAGAAGGTATTACTTACCTTCCTTGTCCTCGAGCTGCTTCTTGGCAAGGCCGAGCTCGTTCTCGGACCGCTCGAGGCTCGCTTCAATGCATTGACCTCCCGCATCAATGCGGCAGAGGTCCAGCAGCGCAACCTGAATTCCCATATTGACATACTTATGTTAGACTCGCGTGTATCTTTTAGATCCTCGGTTCGGTTTTTCTTTCCGAACACCGAACTAAGCATCGAGGGCTCTTGTCTATGCAGTAATATTTTTACATATTCTAAACTTACCTCAAAGCTGTTAGAAGGCTGATCTGAGCTTCATCAGCCCGCTCTTGGCGGATGAACTTCTGGATCACCACACTCATAACGATGCGGTGCTCCTCGTCGATGGAGGCGCCGTTAAGTGCCTCCGACAAGCTATCCGTGCCTCCGGATGGGACGGAGGTCACCGGCGTCGTAGTCTTGCCCTTCTTCTGAAGGGGCGCTTGCGGACTTGGAACCAGAAGGTTCGATGCGGAGTCCGCAGGGCGGACTTAGAGCCCTCGGGGGTCTCGCCCCCTTTGCGCCCGGAGTCCGGGAGGTTGCCTTGCGGCGCCTCCAGGACCACCTCCTCATGGCTAGGCCCCTTTTGGGACTCCACCGCGGTGTCGTCTGCGTCACGAGGAGAGGAGGCGGTCGGAAGTGAAGTGCTATTCACATCCGGCGAATCCAGGAGCCACTCGGCGAAGTGGCGAGCTGCGTCCTTAGGCGGGCTACATGGTTATATTCGGCGTTAGAAGACACTGTCGACAAATAAAAATTCATGAGCTATTCAGAGTCCGGACACTTACGATCTTGCCAGGGCTTGGCCCTTGGTGGCCCTCCTCCTCGTCGTTGTCGGCGTTGGTGGAGAAGTCCGGAGGAAGGTCCTTCCTTTCTTGGACCCTCCGGCCTCCCGGTCAGGCGGCCTTCCTTTTCTTCTCTCCCCCGCTGGGAGAGGCTTTTTCCTCCTCCCGTCCTCGGGGAGGATTCCTCGAGTCGTCGGACGATGAATCCGACAACACCTGGCGTCGGGCGCTCCTTCGAGTCCCCGTGGCCTTCTTCTTGGCCTTCTTCTCCGGCACCACGTGAGGTGCCGGAGCCAGCAGCCCCGTCAAGCGGGCGTCCGCTAGGTCTTCGGCAAGGAGCAGACAGTTAACCTGCCCGGACGTGTTACGCTAGTCTGTCAAAGGTAAGGAGTTTAGATCCCACATAGAGTCAAACTATGAAAACAAGAGTCCCGTAAAGGGAAAAATAGCTTACCTCGGTAGCTTGGCGCTGCGAGCTGAATCCGCGATCTTCATGGCGGATGTGGGAACCTCGGCGCCTTGAACAGCACCTTCGGGCATCTTCGTACATAGTGTCGAAGAGCCTTTTCAGAGTTTGGTGCTATGCCGGATCGAACTCCCACAATTTGAAGGCCCGTTGTTGGCATGGGAGGATCCGGCGGATGAGCATAACCTGGACTACATTGACAAGCCTGAGATTCTTGTGCACCAGGGTTCGGACGCAGGTTTGGAGTCGGACAACTCTTCTGAATCACCCCACGTCGGGCCCGTCTCTTTCCATGATGTGAGCCGTGTGGGGAAGCGGATCGAATTCAGGGCCGCTGCCCATTGAGAGTCGCGGCTCGGTGATGTAGAACCACCCGATTGCCACCCCTTTATGGTCTCCACAAAGGAGCCCTCGAGCCATAGGACTTTGGCCATCTTGCCAACCATGGCACCTCCGCACTCCGCTTGGCGGCCGCCCACTACCTTGACTTGACATTGAAGGTCTTCAGCCATAAGCGAAGTGGGGCTGGATCTGAGGAAGGCCTCGCACACTGACGATGAACGCCGAGATGTTGAGGATGAAATTGGGGCCAGATCGTGGAAGTCCAGGCCGTAGTAGAACATGAGCCCCGGACAAATGGGTGAAGTGGAAAACCTAGTCCGTGGAGGAAGTGGGTGAGGAACACCACCCTCTCATGGGGCCTGGGGTGGAATGAGCTGCCCTCGTCAGGAGCGGTCTGTGATGTCATTGGACAAGTATCCAGCCTTCCGCAGCTTTTTGACTTGTCCCTCCGTGACGGAGGAGACCATCCACTTGCCTCCGCTCCGGACATGGCTGGAGAAGGTTGGGGAGGATGTGCGGACTTAGGCGCTGGAGCTCGAAAAGTCTTGTGAAATGGATGAGCAAAGGAGGAAGAAGGCGTGGGTGAAAAGGTGGATCTTTATCCCTTATATGGACGGACGGAAGCTATCGTCCCCGCTTGACTGGTAAAACTCGCTTATCTCCCAAGCGCCGTAATCAATGGCGCGGTTGGCTTACCCATGTCCGTATTGATGGGAATCCCGGAATAAGGGGGCACGATCTCCGCTCGATAAGGCGTGCAAGGAAACCGCCTCGCTAAGCGTGCTGAGGTGGAACAGTAAAACGTCGTATAAAGGCACGGCGTGCGTGTGATGTCACGCGGAATCGTCGGCAGATCTGTGCAAAGGTTATTCTCTCTATGGTGGTATGTGGAACTTGTTTTGCGAGCGGACACTATCCTTGTGTTCAAAATCTTCTATGAAGTATTCGAGGAGGAACCCGCCTTGCAATGCGAAGACAAAATGCGCGCCGGACTAAATCGTCATTGAAGCCTGGTTCAGGGCTCTTGAGGAGTCTGGATTAGGGGTGTCCGGATAGCGAACTATCACCGTTGGCGGACTCTGGACCATGAAGATACAAGATTGAAGACTTCGCCCCGTGTCCGGATGGGACTTTCCTTGGCGTGGAAGGCAAGCTTGGTGATACGGATATGTAGATCTCCTACCATTGTAACCGACTCTGTGTAACCCTAACCCTATCCGGTGTCTATATAAACCGGAGGGTTTTAGTCCGTAGGACGAACAACAATCATACCATAGGCTAGCTTCTAGGGTTTAGCCTCTCTGATCTCGTGGTAGATCCACTCTTGTACTACCCATATCATCAATATTAATAAAGCAGGAGTAGGGTTTTACCTCCATCAAGAGGGCCCGAACCAGGGTAAAAACATCGTGTCCCTTGTCTCCTGTTACCATCTGCCTAGACGCACAGTTCGGGACCCCCTACCCGAGATCCACCGGTTTTGACACCGACACCCTTTTTCTTGAAACTGGTGGTTTTATTAACCATCAACACTTGATGCTCCTTTTTTATTTCTACCTCCGCAGCCTTTAGCATCGCGAAGAGCTCGGGAATTGTCTTTTCCATCCCTTGCATATTATAGTTCATCACGAAGCTCTTGTAGCTTGGTGGTAGTGACTGGAGAATTCTGTCAATGATGCTATCATCCAGAAGATTAACTCCCAGTTGAATCAAGTGATTGTAGTACCCAGACATCTTGAGTATATGCTCAGTGACAGAACTATTCTCCTCCATCTTGCAGCTATAGAACTTATTGGAGACTTCATATCTCTCAATCCGGGCATTTTCTTGAAATATTAACTTCAACTCCTGGAACATCTCATATGCTCCATGACGTTCAAAACGTCGTTGAAGTCCCGGTTCTAAGTCGTAAAGCATGGCACATTGAACTATCGAGTAGTCATCAGCTTTGCTCTGCCAGACGTTCTTAACGTCGTCAGTTGCATCAACGGCATGCCTGGCACCCAGCGGTGCTTCCAGGACGTAATTCTTCTGTGCAACAATGAGGATAATCCTCAAGTTACAGACCCAGTCCGTGTAATTGCTACCATCATCTTTCAACTTTTCTTTCTCAAGGAACGCATTAAAATTCAATGGAACAACAGCACGGGCCATCTATTCACAATCAACATAGACAAGCAAGATACTATCAGGTACTAAGTTCATGATAAATTTAAGTTCAATTAATCATATTACTTAAGAACTCCCACTTAGATAGACATCCCTCTAATCCTCTATGTGATTATGTGATCCATATCAACTAAACCATGTCCGATCATCACGTGAGATGGAGTAGTTTCAATGGTGAACATTACTATGTTGATCATATCTACTATATGATTCATGCTTGACCTTTCGGTCTCCGTGTTCCGAGGCCATATCTGTTATATGCTAGGCTCGTCAAGTTTAACCTGAGTATTCTGCATGTGCAACTGTTTTGCACCCGTTGTATTCGAACGTAGAGCCTATCACACCCGATCATCACGTGGTGTCTCAGCACGAAGAACTTTTGCAACGGTGCATACTCAGGGAGAACACTTATACTTTGATAATTTAGTGAGAGATCATCTTATAATGCTACCGTCAATCAAAGCAAGATAAGATGCATAATTGATAAACATCACATGCAATCAATATAAGTCATATGATATGTCCATCATCATCTTGTGCTTGTGATCTCCATCTCCAAAGCACCGTCATGATCACCATTGTCACCGGCGCGACACCTTGATCTCCATCGTAGCATCGTTGTCGTCTCACCAATCTTATGCTTCTACGACTATCGCTACCGCTTAGTGATAAAGTAAAGCATTACAGGGCGATTGCATTGCATACAATAAAGCGACAACCATATGGCTTGTGCCAGTTGCCGATAACTCGGTTACAAAACATGATCATCTCATACAATAAAATTTAGCATCATGTCTTGACCATATCACATCACAACATGACCTGCAAAAACAAGTTAGACGTCCTCTACTTTGTTGTTGCAAATTTTACGTGGCTGCTATGGGCTTAGGAAGAACCATTCTTACCTACGCATCAAAACCACAACGATAGTTTGTCAAGTTGGTGTTGTTTTAACCTTCGCAAGGACCGGGCGTAGCCACACTCGGTTCAACTAAAGTTGGAGAAACTGACACCCGCTAGCCACCTGTGTGCAAAGCACGTCGGTAGAACCAGTCTCGCGTAAGCGTCTGGCGTAATGTCGGTCCGGGCCGCTTCATCCAACAATACCGCCGAACCAAAGTATGACATGCTGGTAAGCAGTATGACTTATATCACCCACAACTCACTTGTGTTCTACTCGTGCATATAACATCAACGCATAAAACCAGGCTCTAATACCACTGTTGTGAAATGTAGTAATTTCAAAATTTTCCTACACACATGCAAGATCATGGTGATGCATAGCAACGAGAGGGGAGAGTGTTGCCTACGTACCCTCAGAGACCAAAAGCGGAAGCGTTAGCACAACGCGGTTGATGTAGTCGTACGTCTTCACGAACCGACCGATCAAGTACCGAACATACGACACCTCCGAGTTCAGCACACGTTTAGCCCGGTGACGTCCCTCGAACTCCGATCCAGCCGAGTGTTGAGGGAGAGTTTCATCAGCACGACGGCGTGGTGACGATGATGATGTTCTACCGACGCAGGGCTTCGCCTAAGCACCGTTATAGTATTATCGAGGGGGACTATGGTGGAGGGGGGCACTGCACACGGCTAAAAGATCAAACGATCAATTGTTGTGTCTATGGGGTGCCCCCTGCCCCCGTATATAAAGGAGCAAGGGGGGTGCGGCCGACCTAGAGAGGGTGCGCGCCAGGAGGAGTCCTACTCCTACCGGGAGTAGGACTCCCCCCTTTTCCTTGTTGGACTAGGAGAGAGAGGGGAAAGAGGTGGAGGAGAAGAAGGAAGGGGCGCCCCCTCTCCTTGTCCTATTCGGACTAGGGGGGGCGCGACCCTTGCCCTCGCCACCTCCTCTCTCTTCCACCAAGGCCCACTAAGGCCCATTAAGTCCCAGGGGTTCAGTAACCCTCACGGTACTCGGTAAAATCCGATTTCACTGGAACACTTCCGATATCAAACATAGGCTTCCAATATATCAATCTTCATGTCTCAACCATTTCGAGACTCCTCGTCATGTCCGTGATCACATCCGGGACTCCGAACAACCTTCGGTACATCAAAACATATAAACTCATAATATAACTGTCATCGAAACGTTAAGCGTGCGGACCCTACGGGTTCGAGAACTATGTAGACATGACCGAGACACGTCTCCGGTCAATAACCAATAGCGGAACCTGGATGCTCATATTGGCTCCCACATATTTTACGAAGATCTTTATCGGTCAGACCGCGTAACAACATACGTTGTTCCCTTTGTCATCGGTATGTTACTTTCCCGAGATTCGATCGTCGGTATCTCAATACCTAGTTCAATCTCGTTACCGGCAAGTCTCTTTACTCGTTCTGTAATACATCATCCCGCAACTAACTCATTGGTTGCAAGGCTTAAGTGATGTGCATTACCGAGAGGGCCCAGAGATACCTCTCCGACAATCGGAGTGACAAATCCTAATCTCGAAATACGCCAACCCAACAAGTACCTTCAGAGACACCTGTAGAGCACCTTTGTAATCACCCAGTTACATTGTGACGTTTGGTAGCACACAAAGTGTTCCTCCGGTAAACGGGAGTTGCATAATCTCATAGTCATAGGAACATTTATAAGTCATGAAGAAAGCAATAGCAACATACTAAACGATTGTGGGCTAAGCTAATGGGATGGGTCATAACAATCACATCATTCTCCTAATGATGTGATCTTGTTAATCAACTGACAACTCATGTCTATGGTTAGGAAACATAACCATCTTTGATTAACGAGCTAGTCAAGTAGAGGCATACTAGTGACATTCTGTTTGTCTATGTATTCGCACATGTATTATGTTTCCGGTTAATACAATTCTAGCATGAATAATAAACATTTATCATGATATAAGGAAATAAATAATAACTTTATTATTGCCTCTAGGGAATATTTCCTTCACTAGGAGCATGCGCGTAGTACTTCGTTTCGATAACTAACAGATTTTTGCAATAAGTATGTGAGTTCTTTATGACTAATGTTGAGTCCATGGATTATACGCACTCTCACCCTTCCACCATTGCTAACCTCTCTTGTGCCGCGCAACTTTTGCCGGTACCATATACCTTACTCAAAACAGCCACCATACCTACCTATTATGGCATTTGCATAGCCATTCCGAGGTATATTGCCATGCAAATTTCCACCGTTCCGTTTATTATGACACGCATGATCATTGTCATATTGCTTTGCATGATCTTGTAGTTGACATCGTATTTGTGGCAAAGCCACCGTTCATAATTCTTTCATACATGTCAATCTTGATTCATTGCACGTCCCAGTACACCACCAGAGGCATTCATATAGAGTCATGTTTTGTTCTAAGTATCGAGTTGTAATTCATGAGTTGTAAGTAAATAAAAGTGTGATGATCATCATTATTAGAGCATTGTCCCATGTGAGGAAAGGATGATGGAGACTATGATTCCCCCACAGGTCGGGATGAGACTCCGGACAAAAAATAAAAATAAAGAGGCCAAAAAAGAGAAGGCCCATAAAAAAACAAAAAAAGAGAGAAAAAGAGAGAAGGGGCAATGCTACTGAAAGTGCGTTATATCGACTAGAGGGGGGGTGAATAGGCGATTTTTATGAATTTTACAAATTCTTCACTGAGGAATTTGCGGTGAGGAAATTCCTTAGCGAAGAAATACATGCAATGGAATAAGTACTCGAAGTAAGCATAGCAGATTACATGCATAGTCATCATGATGAAATGAAGACAATCACAGAGTACATAAAGCGTAATCACGGGATAACACAAGATGAAGACAAAGCAGATGAAGAAATTGAGCGAGGAAATTGAGAAAGTCTTGATCAAAGTCTTCAAACACAGATATGACAAACACTCAACACAAGAATGAGGAAATGAAAGGGTTGAGGAAATAGAACCAGATTAGGTTGGTGAAGACAATGATTTGGTAGACCAGTTCCAACTGTTGTCTCGGTTATGCGTCTGGTTGGAGCGGTGAGTATTTAAACTTCGAGGACACGCAGTCCCAGACACCCGATCCTCGAGCACGCAGCTCGGGACACCAAGTCCTCACCGTATTCTCCTTGAACTAAGGTCACGCAGACCTCGTCCAATCACTCGTGGTAAGTCTTCAGGCGACTTCCAAACCTTCACATACTTGGTCACCCGGCAATCCACAATTCCTCTTGGATGCTCTAGACCGTGACGCCTAACCGTCTGGAAGAAGCACAGTCTTCAAAGGTAAAAAGCGTCGGATCCACGCGGGATCAATTTCTTCAGTGATGCTCAATCACTTTGGGTTTGTTGGGGTTTGGTTTTTGGGATTTTCCTCACTTTGGGTTTTTCCTCACTTGATGATTTTCGCTCAAAGTCCTCAGAGGATGGGTTGCTCTCAAATGACAAGTGTCAAGTTCTCTCGGAGCAGCCAACCAACTAGTGGTTGTAGGGGGCGGCTATTTATAGCCTAGGGAGCAGCCCGACATGATAAGACATAAATGCCCTTCAATGATATGACCGTTAGGTGGATAAGATATTTGGGACAGGTGGCGAAGCCTTGAGAACGGTCGGAAATTTGAACATCAAATTCCTCGGGGCTATCATGTTCCTCATTGTGTAGGCAATTCTTTGGCGAATTCCTAACTCCTCGATCAGAACAAATTCCTCGGCGACGGAAGAGCTTCGTCTCATCCTTGAAGAAATTGGTGAAGCTGTATGAGATTTCAAAGGCTTCACTCAAGGGATTGGTAGGTGAGGATTTTGAGTTGAGCATCAAATGGAAATTTTCCTTAGTATTTCCTCGACCCCCTTTAACGAGACGGTGTTTCCTATGACTCAAGAAAGAGAAAATGAAACTACGAAAACAAAAGTCTTCACGCTTCATGTTCCTCAAATGAATACCAAGTCTTGTAATCACACCAATTTCTTCACTTTCAAAGTCTTGAGAAAGTCTTGAATATCAAATTCTTGGTGAAGAAATTCATTTTAGGGTCGACTTTCTCTGTAAATATCAAACTCCTCATAGACTTATAGACCTGTGTACACTTACAAACACATCAGTTACTTAACCTATAAGTCTTGAATACACCAAAATCACTAAGGGGCACTAGATGCACTTACAGCTACTATCCTTTTGCTACACTTGTTCTTCAAAGTAGCACTATGATCTTCATGATAGAGAGTCTCCTATGTTGTCACTTTCATATACTAGTGGGAATCTTTCATTATAGAACTTCGCTTGTATATTCCAATGATGGGCTTCCTCAAAATGCCCTAGGTCTTCGTGAGCAAGCAAGTTGGATGCACACCCACTTAAGTTCTTTTTGTTAAGCTTCCATACACTTATAGCTCTAGTGCATCCGTTGCATGGCAATCCCTACCCACTCACATTAATATCTATTGATGGGCATCTCCATAGCCCGTTAATACTCCTAGTTGATGTGAGACTATCTTCTCCTTTTTTGTCTTCTCCACAACCACCATTCTATTCCACCTATAGTGCTATGTCCATGTCTCACGCTCATGTATTTCGTGAAGATTGAAAAGGTTTGAGAACATCAAAAGTTTGAAACAATTGCTTGGCTTGTCACCGGGGTTGTGCATGATTTAAATATTTTGTGTGATGAAGAAAGAGCATAGCCAGACTATGATTTTGTAGGGATAACTTTCTTTGGCCATGTTATTTTGAGAAGACATGATTGCTTTGTTAGTATGCTTGAAGTATTATTGTTTTCATGTCAATATTAAACTTTTGTTTTGAATCTTATGGATCTGAATATTCTTGCCACAATAAAGAAGATTACATTGATAAATATGTTAGGTAGCATTCCACATCAAAAATTCTGTTTTTATCATTTACCCACTCGAGGGTGAGCAGGAATTAAGCTTGGGGATGCTTGATACGTCTCCAAGGTATCTATAATTTTTTATTATTCCATGCTATTATATTATCCATCTAGGATGTTTTATATGTATTTATATGCTATTTTATATAATTTCTGGGACTAACCTATTAACCTAGAGTCGAGTGCCAGTTTCTGTTTTTCCCTTGTTTTTGAGTATCGCAGAAAAGGAAAACCAAACGGAGTCCAATTGACCTGAAAATTGACGGAGATTATTTTTGGACTAGAAGAAACCTACGGAGTATTGGAGATGGGCCAGAAGAATTCAGTCCCGAGGCACCCACGAGGGTGGGGGGCTGCCCTACCCCCTGGGCGCACCCCCTTATCTCGTGGCCGCCTCGTGGACCCCCCTGATTTGTTCCCGACGCCAACACCTCTTATATATCCCCAAACTTCCATAACATAACCTAGATTGGGAGTTCCGCCACCGCAAGCCTCTGTAGCCACCAAAAACCAATCGGGATCCTGTTCCGGCACCCTGCCAGAGGGGGGATCCCTCACCGGTGGCCATCTTCATCATCCCGGTACTCTCCATGACAAGGAGGGAGTAGTCCACCCTCGGGGCTGAGGGTATGTACCAGTAGCTATGTGTTTGATCTCTCTCTCTCTCTCTCTCTCTCTCTCTCTCTCTCTCGTGTTCTTGATTCGGCACGATCTTGATGTATCGCGAGCTTTGCTATTATAGTTGGATCTTATGATGTTTCTCCCCCTCAACTCTCTTGTGATAGATTGAGTTTTCCCTTTGAAGTTATCTTATCAGATTGAGTCTTTAAGGATTTGAGAACACTTGATGTATGTCTTGCATGTGCTTATCTGTGGTGACAATGGGATATTCACGTGATCCAATTGATGTATGTTTTGGTGATCAACTTGCGGGTTCCGTAACATTGTGAACTTATGCATAGGGTTTGACACACGTTTTTGTCTTGACTCTCCGGTAGAAACTTTGGGGCACTCTTTGAAGTTCTTTGTGTTGGTTTGAATAGATGAATCTGAGATTGTGTGATGCATACCGTATAATCATACCCACGGATACTTGAGGTGACATTGGAATATCTAGCTGACATTAGGGTTTTGGTTGATTGC